>JANVCC010000022.1:39366879-39486692 GCA_025345505.1 Todiramphus chloris collaris
TTTTTGGTTTGGTTTTTTTTTTTTTTTTATAAGCTTCTAAGGCTTTTATTGCTGCCTAATCCCTTTAAATGTACTGTATATCACATTTATGAAATGTATTGGTACCAGAAAGAAGCAGACGACTTTGTTTTTAAACAAAGACCCCAGGATAAGGGGCAATGTTTTTCCCCTCACAGGTGATGGAGTACGTACAAAGAATGCAGCGGATAATGGCAGTCCTGTCCTCTGAACAGATGGTGATGGTCCTGTTGCTAGGATAAGGCCTGAAGAATTTAGTTTTTAATTCCACATTATTTGCCTCAGTGCCATGAATATCCCTAGGTTTCCTCAGGCAAAAATACAACAAATGCACAGAAAGAGAAAGAGAAGTGACATGCGGATAGAAAAGGGAGACAGAGCACGGGAAAGGACTGGAGCCAGGTCAATAGAAGCTTTTGGGAAAATGTCTGCTCAGCTGTCTGCAATCACCTGGGTTTGAAAAGCAGGCAGGAAGGAAGATTGGTTTGGCATGAGAACGAGGCCTTTGATGCTTTAGATACCACAGAGAAAAATACGCATTTCTTCCCATTAGAAGTCTGTTGACTTTCCTAATTAAGATAAACACGTTTCTGAAGAAGTTAGCTCTCTCAGTACTACGTTTGTAAAAACAACCATGCTTTTAAAATATATACACAGACAAGGACGTGTGCCAAGAACTAGTGCTGGTGTGGTCTTACAAATCACTTTACAGGAATATTTTTAAATCATTGCCTTATTTAAAAGTGAGTGAATTTCATTCCCTCCAGTCAATTAAATATCTAATTTCAACTCAAGTAGATAATAACCAAAGTATTTTTATATAAATGAATGAACAGTTAGAAAACTGTTAAACACACAGCCCTCGAGCATGAAAAATATATTCGTTTAACTGTTTTATTCTTTTATTGCTAATTTACTACAGAGATTTTGCACTTGCATCATTTCGGTTTGTGGCACTGGGGGAAAAGAAATATTTTTGAAATAAGACTAATTCAGGCTAAAATTTTCAAGGATCCTTGTGTCACCTGAATTATTCCAGCAGCCACACTATGTATGCGGTGGACAGTGCCAGTTGATGGTTGTGATGTCTCTGCAATGGCTGTTTTACAAATGAAGCCTGTGAAAACTTGAAGCGGCCCAGTCCCCATAACAAAGCACGTGCAAAATATCAAAAAACATGCTGAATTCATCAAAAGAGACAGTTCCCATACAAAAGTGAAACAATAATATTGTTATATTCTACCCCTCCCAAGTGTCTGTATAAAGCCAGACTGTGTCAAGTGACTTAAAGAAGCCTCTGTACCAGTAACTCCTGTTGTTAGATGCTCTGTGACTGGTGAATGTCTTGTTCCAATTGTTGTTTCCACCTCCATAACAGTTTTTTTATCTGGGATGTGATTCACGCCATGCATGCTGTGATCTATCACGTAACAATGTAGTGAAAGAGAGATCATGTGATGCAAAAATCTCCTGTTTTGTGCCTGAAAATAAGTTAAGAAAAATCTAGATGAGAATATATGGACAGAAAACATACCGTGTGCCAAAATACACCATACACCTTATTTATGTGTGTATGTATACATACATATAATTAATGTTTTTATTGTTAAAAAATCAATTTCATTTTATCAACTACTAAGTAAGTTATTCTTCAGGAAGAGCTTCAAAATTGGCTCAGTTGGAGCAGACACTTTTGCAGGTCTTTAAACAGTTTCTGTTTTCATTATGTGTCCAAAAATATTCGTAAGTCATTTAAAATTGACCAGAATTTATTGATACTCAGTTGTCTGGGTACCACATTATCTTGGAACTTCATAATCTCCAAACAGGCAAGCAAATGAATTTTCCCCTCTCAGTAATATATTTTTCTCTTTCCCAGCACTTCTTTTTCCCAGCTCCCAGCACTCCTTCACTTTTTACCTCTGTTTCTCTGGTGAGATCGGTGATGGGTTCCTAGACTTCCTTCTCCCACGATCTTCAGTGTCTTGAAAAAAATCGAACCATCTGTTTTGTTTTCTTTCTTAGTGCCTATAGATGCTACCTGTCTGTTCTAAATTCTTCTAGGCCACTGTCATTCAATTCTACCACATTTAGAGAATTGACTTTTGCTTAATGTTAGATGTCAATGAGAAAGGTGTCCTAGATACAGACACCATCGATCTCTTTGGACATAACTCTTAAAAATTATAAGTCTTAGTGAGGCTGCTGGATTAGACGTATTCTTCAATCTGTTGTACAAAATGATGAGGTGAATTTCGTTCACAGCCTTTCATGTGTAAATACATAAATAATAATACCCCTGAAACTTGATCAGAGATGAAAGAAACCATTTCCCTCGGAGAGCTAGAGAAGTGGTTTCCCATGCCGCTTGCTTTATGGTACACACAGAAGCCTTTGTGGCTCATGTTGTTTATCCTTCATATTATAAGGAGGAGTCAGACGCGTGCGTTAAAATGAGATGGTGTGTCACTTCTGACATTTCCTTTTTTCTATAGTTTGGTTTTTTTTTTAAATTTAAATATTGGCTGTTCTTTTAGAAGCCTGTTATGAAGAGAGGTATGTGTACTATTCTTCTCAAATCCTGGTTGATAAAGTATTATACACAGTTAACTTTTTAGATTATCAGGATGGAATCCAAATTGGAAAACACTTTGTTTCTTAATCTTTCCATGATTTTATATGAATTTCCTTCAAAATAAGTTATCTTTGCTTTCTATTCTTATACTGGTTTTGTTTTGTATTTTTTTCATACAAAAGCAAAAGGTGCCAGTGGCACAGCTACCTCATGTAATGAAACACATAGATTTCTCTTCTACTTATTTTATTTCTCACATTCATCATTCATATTTAATGCCACAGGCATTTGACTTCTTAATTCCGTATATTGAATTGAAGAGGCATGCACAGCATGCACTCCACTTTAATAACTTGTAATTCTTCTTCATTGATGACATACTTTTGCACCTGAAAAACTTGTGGTGCAAAACTTCCTCTCGCATCTGTGATGTTGTCAGTATCCTTAACAAGGTGGTGATGGCTGAAGAGCTGAATGTCTGGGAAGTGTAAGGTGCTAACCTTAAATGCCTCTTGGTTTGAGAGAATATTGGCCTCAGGGTTTTCCTGTTGAGATATATATATATATAATTTTTTTTTTTTCTTCTATATTTGGACTTCAGTTGTTGAGTTCTCTCCTGTTGGCTCTAGGACATGCCTCTTTGCTTTGTCATTCTCCTTTGGCGACCCAAATTTCAACTCATGTGTACCTCTCCCACCCTGAGCTAACTAACATTAATCTACTGAGTAAGTTTGCTAATAATATTTCCAACAGAAAGGTTTCATAGACTTCAGCAGGACTAGCATATCATACGAATGACAAATTACAGTACTTGACATCAGTATTTTGAACAAAGATACGATGGACTAAGCATTTACAGACATCTCATAAGAGTGTCACAGTCAGGGTTAGTTATTTGTAAAAGCTTAAAATTTTTTAGTGAAAAAAAAATAATTTGTAGAGCCACAAAGCATTAAGGCTTTTATAAAACACATTGCACCTTTCCAGGTTTTTCAAAGCACTTTAGAAACATTTACCAACCCTCAGAGCCCTGAAGCATGGGTAGTCTTATCTTTTATTGATTTCCCAAATGGGTAGACTGAGATATCGAAGAGTTATGGTTTGCTAACTGTGAACACTCCAATGCAACGTCTGCAGGAAAACAAAACTTGACGCTGAATTTCCCCTCTAACTATTACAGAGAAACCTTCTGGAGAGTTTCTCAGGGAAGCAGAGGAAAAGAGCACAGAGGGAGGTGAAGTTGCCTGGTTATTCAGGGAGAGCATGCCTGAATGAAAAAAGGAGAACACAGAGTTCTTTTACAGTTACACTCAACTCCAAAGTAGAGGAAGAGTATCTTTTCATTCAGACTTGCTCAAGGCGTGTGTCCTTCATAGATATAGGTGGAGTGTGGATGGAGGGGGACAAGATTTCCAGAAGAGGGGGGCTAGGGAGGAGAACAGATCCAGTTTGGTTCCCTATGTAGGCTTCAGGCTAGGTATTAGCTGATGAAAGCTGTGAAGAGTGAATGTACAGCTTCTGGAACAGCTTTAAAATCTCTTCTGTCTTAGTAGTGTGTTTACCAGGGTCCTATTCCTTTCCCATTAAAAGAGCCTGTGAAACTCTTTACCGCCTGGCAGCGACCTCTCTGTACATGGCTTCTTTGTGTCTGTGACTCCAGAACAGTAATACCACAGCTGTCCTGCTGTGAAAAGGCTTTATTCATTGTCAGATGTGTAGTGAAGAGGAGGAGGAGGAAAGGCAGAGGTTGTCCAGGTACTGGTCCTTTTCACTGTAACATTAATTTTTTGGGAAGCTCTATAAAGTGAAAGAAGCTATACTAGAGAGTGTAATGATCATGGGGAGAATTATTCTATTAATAAATGGTGATTTAACCTTGGTCTCTGTAATATCCTTGAAGTTTTCCTTTGGAATATATCCTAAAGTATTAAAAAAAAGCTACATGTTGCACATTTTGACATAGAAATAAAATCTTACGTCTGGGTGCGGTTTCAAAGTTGATCTAGTTCCAAGTCCTGTCCCAAGCCAGGAGCTGCTCTACCCAAAATGCACTTTGGTTGTCAGGTGTTTGGTTTTTTCCTTTGGAAATTTTCTGTTATTTCTGTAACTTTCCAATAGTTCTTTTTTTTTTTAATTATTTTTATTTTGTTAATTTCATTTTTTTTCCCCTCTGAAGATCTTAATGTATTTAGTGTTCTGATTTCTCTTTAGTAGTTAGAAATGTCTCAGAAAGTGGTTATTAATAAATCATTAAAGGTTGGTATCTCATTTCATTTCCTTGCTTCTCTCCTAGTTTGTATTTTCAACCGTAATACAAAGTCGTTCAGAAAATCTAAGGAGGAATTTTTTACAGCAGAGTCAAATCTAAATGATGAGGACAAACCTACAGATTTCTTTTTCTTTTTTTTTTTTTTTTTTTTTTTAACCTGTAATACTCTTTATTATTCAAGCTATTTGCTTAGGTAAAAGATTTCTTAGCCACATCTTGTTTTATCTGGCATCTGTGGAGAAGGAATAATGGTGCATGCAGGGCTTTGCAGACTGCATATCTTGAAGAGAACATGGAGTCACTTCACCAATAGGGCTTTCCTGGGAATAGGGAATAGCAAGGTTGAATATAACACTTGATAACTACAGATATTTTCAGTAGCACCAAAGGAGGTATGGGAAGTGATGAAAAAACTTATGAAAGGTAAACGGACTATAATTCATACTAAATATCTCCCCTTGTGCAGAAGCTCTTTTTAAATTACTCAGATAAATGAGCTCATTTATGGAATATTTTGTACTGCATGAACTTATATGGGCACCTGTCATGTATATATATTTTTAATACTGAACTCATATAGATGGCTTAAAGTCCCCCTTGCCCTTTAGTAAATTTAAATCTCCCACAAAGCTGCTGTACAGTAGTCATAAAGAAACATTTATGGTTCAACATAATTTCCCTTCATTTCTTTTTCTCTTTCTTTAAAAAAAAAAAGGCAGTTTAAAAGTAATAAAGCACTTCCTTCTGTAAATCTTTGATCTTTTTTCTTCCTAAGGGAAGATTAATTTGTAAATATGCTAATGGATTTGTATAATATGAAACCTTCATAAGAAAAACTACATTAGTTCATATGAATGAACACATCTATCTTATTCAATTTATAAACTAATGGCTGAGAGCATCAACACTGCGTTCTGCATGGTGTCGTGTCCAAAATCACTGCTCGCATTTCTAAGATGGCACAGAATTTTACAAAAAAAAGTGTTAAACAAGATAAGTTTGGTCACATCTGACTTTTTGGGTTGTTTTTGGATTTTTTGGGGTTTTTTTTTTCCTCTTTGGTTTCAATATCGAGGTTTGCTGCTGTTCCAGCCAGATGAATACCACTGCCCTGAAGAAACCAACATGATGGGTCCATCTCAGTAATAGCTGAGGTGGACATCCCCAGAAGGTACAGGACACAGGCTGCTGCAACAGCTATGTGTTCATCCAGGTTGCTCACAGGGGCTGAATAGTTGAACCTAGCTAGCAGCTCACTGGGATAGTGATGCTGCTGCTTCTTTTTGTAGATAAAAGTTGGGTCCCACCAGCCTCTCCTTACTTCTACAGCCACTGCAGCTGCAATGGGACAGAAATGACCTCCCTGCTCCACAGTGGGGGAGGAAGGGATGTGGGCAAGGTCTCCATGTAGGGGGGATTCATCCCCAATGCAGGTGCAGTGAAAAATTCCTTCTCCTTACATCCTGGGTGCCTTCAGGCACTGTAGAGCTCCCTCTTCACTTCCTTTTTCTCCCGAAGCCCATAGTTCACCTCCTTTCTTGTTTTTCCCATTGTTTTATTCTGGTGCTTAGCTGAGAAGCTAGGTAGGACTTGGGCTTGCTTCCAGCCTTGCCTGCAAGTGAGGCTGTGGTACCTTTACCACATTTATTCCAGAGAGAGAGAGAGGGGTAGTAGTGGAGAAGAGGATGGGTAGAGCATATTGTGTCCATTCTTTTCCTTCTGCTAATGTCTCTTTTCTCTTTTAGTTTCTCCATGCTCCTTCTCTCCCTTCACTTTTCTTTCCTGAACCAAACAATGCTAATAAAAGCTTGTCACTGTATTAAATCAAGGAGATATAAAAATCAAAGCCTGTGTGTTGATCTGGTGGGGCTGTGTTGTATGACTGTGTGGTCACCCCATGGCACCCAAGCCTTCAGGGAAATGCTCTTAGCCATAGGATCATCTCTCTGCTGCTCCACAAAGTAGAAATCCATATGTTTTGGTTATATTCCATTAAATATATGGTGTATCTCTTAATGAAAAGAGTGGGGGGAGCATTTAAATTGATTTTGAAGTTAGCCCTAATTTTGATGACATTTTGTCTGTAGAATGAAGCTTAGCTCCGAAGGAGTCTTAAGTGGTGACCTTGAGCCTCCAAGCTTTATACGTGGATTTTTCAGCGCTGTACGCCTGGTTTATTAAGGTAAGGGGTAGATATCTTGAACTTCAAGCCAGCATAGTCAATGAAGGACTTGTTTGATGTGCCTTGTGGTCTGCGGTGCTGAGGAGCCGCGTCGTTAGTGGCTTCAGCGGTGGTGTTTTCCCAAGGGCTGACAGATCTGCGTCCGGCTCCGTTGCGTGGCTTTCATCCTGCTAGCCATAAACAAAAGGTGTGCATTTCTTCAGGCGTGGAGCTTACCAAGATGCCTGCCTGCCGTCATCTGACTGCTTCCCTTGTTTGATGCTATCGCTCTCTGGATAAGAATGGAATCATAATGTGTACCTTGAGGCTGGAGAAGAAGGAGCTGGTGGAGGGAATCCACAGCTGACTTATAATGGGGGTGGGGGGGTGGGTGAGTGGGAGGGAAGTGTCAAACACTGCTTGGAATAGATGAATATTATAAAGGGGGCCTGAAAGATCAGAAGTAAGAGAGATTCAGGTCTCTTTCTAATTTTATTTATTTATTTATTCTCTCCAGGATATTCTTTCCAGTGCTTCTCAATAATAGTGGGGTAGGGGGTGAGCAGAGCAAAACTGGTAGCAGTTTGTAACAAGCAGAGCTTCATCTGTGAGCTTGCAATGGGATATAGTCTATTCTCCTTTTAAAAGAAAAAGCAGGGGGTGAAGTTTAGGCTTTTCTCTTGCAAAGTTTTCTTCCCAACAGTCAAAAATAATAGAAAGTAGACATAGGAGAGGTCTGTTAATTGATCTTGTCCATATCTTGCCCAACAACAGGGTTATTCCCTGCAGCATATTTACTAGTGCTGAGTTCAGCTTTGTTTTTAAAACCTCCACAGTGACAATCTCCCGAGGGAAGTGGTGAAAGCCTGACTCTACAGCCTGCTGCATCTCCTTGTCGATCCGCTTTGCAGAGGGAAACTCTCACAACCAGGAAATATTTTCTGACGTTCAGCCTCTACCTCCCTCACCACTTCTTTTTTTTATTTTATTTTTTTATATTTTATTTTTTTTTATTTCTGTCTTCTTAATTCTATTTATACTCTTCTATATCATCCAAAATAACATCTTTCCAGGAGCACCATGAGTTGGTTTATAATTGTCAAGGAAAAAGAGCTTTGAATCATGCTATGGCACTCTCTCAAAATAAAGGCATAATTTTAGCTATCTGACCTATTGTTGGCCCATAAATCGTTGCTAAATAATCACATTAAGGTAGAGGTAGAAATTTTAAGTTGGCTACTTATGTTTTCCTTGCCTTTAAATTTAAGACACTCTGCATGAAAGAAATCCAAGAAATCAATAATATGAATTCTTAGCATTTTTAAAATTTATTTTCTGATCTGGATATTTCTTCTTGCTTCACATTATCAATAGATGCCTATCTGCAAAGCATGTCCTTTTTCATTGCTTTCCCCTTCTAATCATAGCAGTAGACTGTGATTTGGTCAGGGTCCTATTTAAATAGTTTTGGGGTTGCCAACATGGTGTGTTCTGATATTCAGATCTCATAATCCAATTTTGAAATTAAAGAGCTTGGGGCAAAAACACTCACACAACTGAAATTCATGTTTTTGAGCACTCAGTGTTTGCTTAAGAAAAATATACCAAATCTCCTCTTTCTCTTCCCAATTAATATTACAAATGCCATGCACAAAATCTTCCTTTATAAATTTATTGTGCCCCATATGAGGACAACAGATAGTGGAAATTCAAGCTGGTCTATGATTTCGAGCAAGGTATCTGAATTCCATCTGAATACAGAAAATATGCAGAATAGCAACAGATTTATAGTGCCTCATTTGCTGTCTTAATAGAATGATGTTCGCTGTATTTCCAATAATAAAAGCAACAGCAAGGAAAAAATAAGTCTTTTTTCTCCCATTTTTTTTTCTTCTTTTTCTCCCCCCTCCCAAGTTTTTTCTCTCCTCTGCCCGTCATTATTTTAAGTTTCTCAGTATTAAATCTAAAGGTTCATCAACTCACATCTTTACAGCTCTGTCTTTCTGTATACAGGACCCTGTCTGCCTGTTTCCTCTATTGCACTATTTTGTTTGTACTACTGTAATCATTTTGCTGGCCCAGATCTGTGTGGGTGTGCTGGCAGCTTTACAACAAAGTTACATGGGAACTGAGTTAAGGTTGAATATTTATTAGAAGAAGCCATCTGGCGTCAGGCTGTCTGTACAGGGGGGCTTATTTCTTTAGTAGTCTCTCCTTTTTCTTTCTAGCTCTTCCTCCCTCTCTCTCCGCTTCTCATTTACGCGCCACATATATATGTGAAAAGTGGAACACACATCTTGACATATTGATTTGATTCTTGATATTTATAGCAATTAACCCTGCTCATGTGATCATCTTTGTCCCCTTCTCCCATACCTCTCTCTCTCCCCCCGCCTTTCCCTGTGGCAGGGGGATGCTGGGGGCTGGTTCCCACTGTCGCAGCCCCATGGATGCTGCAGGGCTCCTGTCACAGACCCTTCCCTCTCTTGCTGTTTCTCGTTGGCTCGGGGCGGCTATAGCTTTGCTTAAACATCCCTCTCCTGCTCCTTCCACACTTTCCCTCCTCCAGCTCGTGAGCTCATGAAAGAGCGCTGCGCTCCGAAAACTCCCGGCTCACCATATTAAACAAACTAGCCAGCAGAAGGGAGTCCGTGCTATTTCACCATTTGTATGACATAGTCAGGCTTCAAAGTGCAGCACTAAATTGCCAAAAGATGTTTACTTTACTTGCTTAAGAGCTCCTCGTAATTCAATTGTTCTCTCTCCCGCGGTAGAAACACGCATGCATCCTGAGAGCCCGGCTCTTGTGAGCTACCACTACTTATTTACCCACGGGGTTTCCTTTCTTGTTTTTTGCAGAGTGGGGTTTTTTTTGTTTGGGTTTTTTTTTTGTTGTTTCTTTTTTTCCCCAGGGGCTTATAGCTCAAGGTAATTTGTTTTTTCTGGGGTGCTTAACTACAAGGACCTTGAAAGATACAGCTTTCTGCCTGCCTTTCATTTTGTTTTGGTGTTTTTTCTTCCTCCAATAAGAGACATTTAGTGGTTTTTCAAAAAGATTTGTATTTCCACCCCCTCCCCCCCTTTTCTTTTTAAACACACATGAAGTTGGACACCCAAAATTGACAGTCACCTTGGAAAACCTTGACCTATTATTCCTAGCAGGCCAGGGAAGCTGATGCATGTGGCTGGCAGCCCTTTCCCTCCGTTCCTGACTCTTCTAAGTTAATATTCTGAACTTGCAGCCTTGCGTAACCTCCTTGTCCGTGGATGTGGTGGTTTTGGTGGCGATGCCAGGTGGGAGAAGGGGAGCACTGGGCAGAAGAGATTCTTTCCACTGACAGAAACAGTGAGTCACTACTGTCCTGTGATTATTCCCTGGCCTTTTTGCAAAAGGCCGCCTGCAGGGATGAAAGGAAAGTCCTTTCTCCGTGACCTACAGTGGGGGTTAGCAGCCTACCAAGCTCCTCCAAAGCATAACACACAGGCTGATTTTAAGCAGCATAAAGCAGGGAATGGAGGCTGTGAGCCATGGTATCTGGAAGGACATGAGTTGGGAAAGATGGTGGTTCCCAGCTTCAGCCTTCCACTACTTTTCTAGCAATTTCTGCCCCATCTTACTGGCTGGATGAGTGGCAGCATGTTATTTCTTCTCTCAGGTAGTGTCTCTTGATTTGTCATGTCATTTGGTATGTTTACTCTGGGAAAGAAAAAAAAAAAAAAAGCAAGCATTTTTTTCCATGCAGTGTACTGGGATGGCTGAATAACTGCTGCTTGTGGGAAAGGGATGGGGAGTGGATCAAGGAGATGGTCCAACGTGGGAGCAATACGAGGAGGAGGAGGTTGCTGTGAGGGGTGGGTGGTAAAGGAGGCTGAAAAGAGCTGCTGAGCTGACCTTCCTCTTTTCTAAGTTTAAGTGAAAGAGGTTGCTCGTCTTAAACTAGCCCATGGTTATTCTTCCATCCACAGTATGGAGACAGGCAAGATAAGTCCTCTGGTGAGTGCTCCTGGCTCTCTAGCAAAATGGGAGAGGAAGAAAATGAATTATATAGGCTTTGCTTTACATACCCTATACACAATGAAGGCAGCCAGCCCTGGATCTGAAGCCTACCAAGACTTTCATTGCCCAGCAAACTGGAAGAGTTGTGTTTAAGTTACTGGGCAAGAGATGCTGACTTTATTACCTCTCTTATTCTATCTGTCCTTTGTCAAGACACTTAAGTCACCTTGTCTCACTTGTAAAAGCATAGTGATAATTACCTTCTCCTGGAAGTATTACAAATTAAAGATTGCTATTGGTTGTAAAAGCCTCTGAGATGCTTAGCAGAAACATTGTGCCAAGGTGTAAAGCTTAGTCTCCTTTGTCAGACCTAGATGTCTGGAAGCTACACTTTTTCAGTGATGCAAAATCTGCTTTGCATATGAAAGAACAGGCTCAACTGGTAGTTACCAGTCTGAACAAAATATAAGAAAGGGTTTTGAATTCAGTTTTGCTTTAAAGCTTGCTGCAGTTTTCAACTTTCCATGCTTTCTGGACAGGCAGCCTAAGTATTAATCTCCAGTGAAGTATGCCAGTGCTCGCCCCGGGTTGGTGTTGCACAGACCAGACCAGAAAATGCTGGGGCAAGGACAGTAACAGGGCAGCAGCTTCTGTTGAGGACGAGAAAGCAGCCGTGAGACAGGATGAACATTCAGGATGGAGCAGGATATAGGAGAACATCGTTGCCAGATTGAGTATGTTAAGCAGTGAGTACTGTCACCAATTAAAATAACCATAAAAAGCCAGACATTCCTCACTGAAATAACTCATAACAGATCCAGAGTACTGCATTACCTTTCAGCAGAGCTCTGAGGGAGCCGTGGCCTCTGCAACATGGAGAGTTGATCTGGAAAAGGGACAGAGGAAAGCTTGCTCCCACCTCCCTTCCCAGATAACACCATCTCATTAGTTTAATTCCTTGCAGTGGCCTTTCTGATGCTCTTTCCCCACGTCTAAACCCTGCACAGCTTTTCAGGAATCCCTTTTCTGGAGTACCCCCTCTCTCCCTGTTAGCACAGATGCTCCCAGATTATAACCCTTCTGGCTGATCTGGAGGTAACTCACGAAGCTGGTGGTTGGCAACTTTGCCTTCTGGCTCTTCTGTCCTATTAAAATACCAAATTTGTCCTACTGTGCTCCAGGCATGGATTGGGAGCTCCTCCAGAGAAGAGGTAAGGGGAGTTAGAAATGCAAACCAAGAAAGCAGGACCACCTGAGGTCCTCTTCTTGTGTTCTTGGAGAAGCCCCTTTAGTCCTTTGCTTCAAAAAAACATTACTCCCAGGAAAGCCCAGAGCAGCTAATCTAACATGTAAGCACAAGGTAAGGCAATGTGTGTTTTAATGCGTGCCTTCAAGCTGACAAGTACCTCTTTTTTCAGTACCAGAAGTGAGTAAATACTTTAGATTTGTCTGCTATCATCTTTCCAGGTAGTCATTAAAAAGTTTTATCTTGGCCCTTTTTTTTTTTTTCCTGTTTGAGAATAGCAATCAAATGTTACCTGTAGCCAAATTTATTATACTGGTTTTTAAACATACAACTGTAAAAATGCTGGCGTGTACTTGAATGAAAAGAAATACAAGTTGAATAATAACAACGAAGTAAAATGCAGGCTTCAAAACCTGAATCCAAGCACTGAGATTTATCTTGGAAGAGGAGATGAGGATCTGACTTGTAGTAGGAACACGTGGCCCCTGTGGTGGAGCAAACTCATCCTCCCAGCCCAACGGTTATTCAGAGAAAGAGCCAAGTGATACAACTCAAATCACAGCCACGCTGAAATCCTCACTGGTTTAGTATTTTGTGGAAAGGAAGGTGAGGATGTGACAAAAATGCATGCATTCTGAGTTTGTAAGCATGAAATGTATTGATACTACATACCGACGGATGCAGTGTCCATAGTCTGCTCTAGTGAATATGTTTTACAGCAGTGAAACATCCTTAGGATCCTAAAATTAAACTTTTTAGATGTCAGTGAAGTCCTTGCCGTTAGCGCATGCTGGGGGCTTCAGCCACCCAACTTTCTTATTTATTTTTATGTGGGTTTTTTTTTTTGTGTCGTATGGGGGTTTTTTTGTTTTGTTTTGGGGTTTTTTGGTTTTTGTTTTGATTGTTGTTTTTTTTTTTTTTTAATGGATGTTTTATGTTTTGGGTGGGGACTTTTTGAGTCTATATTAAACCGCTTTAAAATTCAGTCACTGCTCACAATAGCTGCCTCACTAACCCTTGCCCCGTGGCTTCAGCATGCACATAGGGAGCACACACAAGGGCTCTCTGCTGCCTTGTCCTTTGTGGCTGTGAACAGGGGACGCTTTCGTTTGGGAGGTGGGTGTTTGTTAGACATTTTCCAGTATTGCCAAAACAGGCGTGCTATAGATAAGATGCTTGCATTGGAGGGATTTCTGCTGCTTCCCCAGTCACTGGGAGAAACCCAGCCCCTTGAATCAGGCTGCATCAGACCCAGAGGCTCTGCTTATGAAATTGCATATGGCTTAAAACACAAACTCTTCACTCTACTGCTCATTTAGTGAAACAAACTTTTTTCTTTTTTTTTTTTAAATTGTTGTTTCTTGACTTTTCTCTTTAGACACAACTCCTTTAGGCTATTGTTATTTCAACAAAAGAGGGGGAGGATAGGCTCAGCTAGTTACTCTGGCTTTCTGGTGAGGAATTAAGAAATACTCTAACAGTTTAATAATGATAATCTCCAAATAGTTCATAACAGCATTAAGGGTAATTAATGACATTTGAATAGTAAGAGTACTTAATCCCTAAGGAAATGTGATATCCACAATTTTATTTACATCCTAAGTTGTTTCAAAGGTAAAGGGGAAAAAAAAAAAAAGTCTCTTTTTAAAATGGTTTCATAGTCGCACTGTTCCAGATTTTATCTTAATTTATTATAAGCAAATAAAAATAATAGAATTTTCATTAATAAGAGCTACTGCATTCCATGTTAGATCCAACATTAGGTTAAAAATAAAGAGGAACTCTTATATGTTTCCTGAGGGATTAAGATTTTCTGAAAATTATAAATCACCAGCGATACTGTGGTTTACAAAGAAGGATAACTTCTTTTAAAAGACCCACATATTTACATTTTAAAAATATTTTTCATAGCCTTTAGAGCCATTAAAAGAACTTAAATAATTTTGATGATAAATGCTATGTACTGTAGCTTTTATGTTTTAGTAGCGCTTTTTATTTTTTCTTCACATAGTTGACCTCGCTAAACCTTTGAAAAATGCTGTTACATCCTTTTTACGTTTTCACAATTTTACAATGAGGGGAAAAAGAACTCCAGTGATAGGTTTCAAGATAATACTTGAACGAGCCTGATTCAGATGTTTAGGTTTTGAAAGTCAACAGAAGGAAAAGGGTTTAGTTGACCTTGGGTTTTGAGAATAAATAGGATAACACCTGATTCAAGACAGGAAGCTTTAGTTGGGGTAAATATACAGAGCGAACCAGAGTGTGTCAATCCAGTTTAGCATTTGAATGCAGCCTCGGCTGTTTTGGTTATGCTCTTGAGCCTGTTTCTACTTTTGGCTTTTACATTCCACAGAACTTCTGTAAAATCAGCAGGGACAGTGCTAATAAATTTATAATGTTGTTTTGTATTTCTGAACATAGTACCTCAGTAATTAAGTGAAATATTTATGATGAATATAAAACAATGCAAATTCATTTGTTTGCCTGAAAGCTAGCTTGTTATTTATTTAGATTTATCTTTGAATGATTCTTTAAATTGAATCACAGTATGAATGAGAGTGATATTTAAAGCACAGAAAATTTGCTATAGTGTACTGATGCATTACACCATATTATCTAGTGTTAAAGCTATGCAGAGGATGATTAAAACCACAGAAAACCAAAAAAACCCTCTTTGACCTAATGAGCATTCTTTATTTTTTTTTTTGTTGTACCAATTCTACAAGCTAAATCATTTCCCAATGGCTGAAATCTTTAATAAACATTATGCTTTATTACAGCTAACTGTACATACGCAGACTGGATCTTGAATTATAGGACAGGTAGGAGTAGATTCAGCATAACATGATCTTGCCTCAGCTGGCTGTATTTTGCTTCATATGCTACTACTTCCAGTAGTTTATGTCATTTACTACTTTCAATCCTCTAACCAATTCTAATTCAATGAATGTAGTGACCTGTGAAAGGAAATGTCTATGCAAAGTGTCCTTGTGTTGATGATTACGAACTAAATTGTTTACTTCAGTTGGACTTTTTTCTCCTTCCCGAAGTAAAAATTATCTTCCAAAAATAACTTCCTTTACAAACGTATTTCTGCTGCTCTCCTCATCTTTCTGTTTGACAGTCATCGTGTTTATGTCATGACTAAGGAATGGTTATCTTAATGTAAAAACCAGAAAATATGCTTGTTTAGTTTGAAAGGATATTTTAATTCATAGCTATTACGTGACAATGTGTTGCACATCAACTAACAGGAGTGAATTCTATATATAGTTATGTATTTGACTATATATAGACTTGTATTTCACTATATTGTATTTTATCTCTGGGTGGACCATTAATGTGCTGAGGAATTGTTGAGACTTATAGGTGGGAAGACTCCCCAGATATTTTAGGGAACTTTAGCAATGTATGATATGAACATATCTTCTCTCTCTTGGGTTTTGATCAACTCTGAGCAAAAGGTGACCAACTCATGTTTTGACAAAGTACAGCTTACATAAGATTCTATCTTACTGCTGAGTCTATGGCCAATATCTGGATGCTTGGTGAAAATATGGCCACTTCTTGGAAGCTTTATTTGGTAAAGCTGCTCCTTGTCCTTCTTGTCATTTTATGTTTATGTTATAAATGTTCAAATAGATTTTCAAATAGCTTTGCTTCCTTACATGAAGGTGTCTAGATTGCTATGCTCTAACTGAGAGCAGGGGTCCTGGACATTAGCAAAAGCAGACACTGAAGTTTCTACCTTATGGTGTCTTCTGTTGCCACCAAATGTGCTGCCACAGGAGCACATGTACTGTGATACGTGAGCAGCTGGGGACGCAGGAACGAGCTGTCCATAACAGTGCTGATCTGCAATGTGTTCAGCCCAACGTGAAGGTAGGCACTTACGAGGATTTGCAGGTTGGCATTTCTGTCTGGTTTTTGGTTTCCCAATAGCTCCAGAGGGAGAACATTAGCAAGGTGTTATGAGATAGTAATGTAAACATGTGCCGTGCTGGCCAGAAGCAAGTTTTGAATGGCTCTATTGACATGTTTAAGAAAGTTTTGGAAACTTCTTTTAAAGAAACAGGTTAGAATTAGCAGAAGGACTTCAATATTTGCTTTTATTTTCAAAGAATCATTAAGGTTGGAAAAGATCTCCAAGATCATCAGGTCCAATCTTCTACCCCACACTTTCCATGACCACTACACCATGTCCCAGAGTGCCTTATCAACATGTTTTTTGAACGGCTCCAGGGATGGTGACTCCAATACTTCCCCACACAGCCTGTTCCAATGCTTAACTACTCTTTCAGTAAAGAAATTCTTCCTAATATCTAATCTGAACTTCCCCTGGCACAGCTTGTGGTCATTTCCTGATTTTGCCAGTGAGTATATTTTATTTTCACACCTCTTGTGCCTTAATATTGGTATTTTGTCTGTTAATATGTGCATCACACATGGACTATCGAGGACATAAAATACAGCCATTAACTCCAAGATTTAAAAAGTTAAATTTTCAATAAATTGACCATGCCTGCTGCTTTACTAAGACAACTATTTGAAGCATGATGTAAAGACAGAGGAGGGCTTAGTGAGTTTCATTGGCTTGAAATGTGCTACTGTGTGTTGCTTTATGAATGGTGTTTGGAGCCTCTTGCTCCCACGTGCTTTTTCTGGAAATAGTTTCCTTTTTGGAAATGCAAATCAGGTGCTATGATTTGATGCCATGGTAGGGCTTTGAAATCAGAGTATTCCTCCACTGGTAACAGAAATATTAAGCACAGAGAAAGGAAAATGAGTGCTGTGCTACACCATATCTTACTGAAGAATTTTCACTTGTGATTACATCTTAGAAAGTTTGAATACAGACAAAACGGGCCATCTCTGTCCCTTCTTCTGTTCTTAGGTCAAAAGGTCCTACTGGATCTCATTCTCAGGAAGAAGATGGCATTGTCAGCTTCAATGAGTACAGCAATGCTCCTGTTTTCCTTCAGATCTCAGTGGCATGAAATTTTCAGCCCTCCTCATTTTTTTTTAAATATAAAAATTTATTTCTTCTGGTGGATTTCCCCATGTGGAGAGATTTGAAGAACTATATGAAGCACATTCATAACAAAGAACAAGCAAACATTCCCACTCTCTCAATTACTTTTGATTAAGAAAAAAAAAAAAAGTAGTATTTTTGAGAAAATCTCATAATTTGAGGGCTGCCTCAAGGCTTCAGAGCCCCGAGCTGGCAGTGCTGCAGAGGTAATGGGGTGCACTGTGGGAGGACATGGCAGGCAATTATATCAATCCAGCTTCAGAACGGATGCTAAAAACCACCCTCTTTGACAGGATATTTTTGTTAATGTTATATTTTGTGATATTCCCAGATTACATGTACAGTAGAGTCAAAAGAGTATTCAAAAATATCAAAATAGAACTCAAAATAGGATTCTAGTAGTATAAACAGTGTTCAAATTAGGGTGCAGAAATAGCCTTTGCTTGGCTCCTCACCATTCCTGTCCAGAGTCTGGTGGTGATGGGGCTCAAGTCCACGTTGTCCACCCCTAGAGCCTTTTATGTTGGGTCTGAGCAGATGTATTAAGCTTTTTGGCCTTGGCTTTCTGATGTCATTTTAGAAAAGTACTTGGAAAAAGGCCCACAAGAAGTTGAAAGTGGATGTATTTTCAGAAAAATAATAATTTAAAAATAAAGTTGTTTACACTAATGATCTGAAACATGTTCTAATCTTAGAAGGGCTTTTGCTATTGAACCCTGCAGTACGTTTGTAGTAAGGGGATTATTAGTCGTTCCCCCCCCCCCAAAAAAAAACACCAACCAACCAAACACACATTAATGTTGTTTGCAGTATAATTGCCTCAGTCCTAAGATGTGTTTCTCTCCTGTGGTTAACAGCACTGGGGAAATATCTGGCTAAGTGATTCTTGGATTTTAAACCACAAAAGGCTGATCATGAGTCCAGTATTCACTTTTCAAACTTGTGAGGAACATTCTTTTGACCTCAGAAAAGGTACAAGGCCTATACCCTCTAGCATCCTCATGTAGAATTTTTTCTTTAAGGGAGGTTCTGTGGGAATCCCATGGTGTGCTGTTAATATTGACTCCTTTTATCTCTTTATTTTCTTGACTTTTCATCAATGTCAGGTCATGGCCTAAAACAGGGAACCTTCCAGAAAAAGTTCTGCGGCTGTGCATGATAAAATATAGTATTTGTGATGGACAGTATTAGCTTCAATAAATAAATAATTATTATGACTGTATGCCTTTATAGAAATGTTAATTATTAGGAGCTTTCAGTATTCAAGGTAACTTTTGGTTAAGAAGAGAGGATTTACTATGACTGGAACATTCAATTTTTTGGTGGTTGATAGGATTTAACATGCACATGTCTTTACTGGATGCTGTAAAGCTGTCAGGGAGCCCACCTGGCTGCAGGGATCATTGGATCAAGTGGGCTCTCAAGTATACGAGTACCGTCCAAACCCACCAGGACTTAGTGGGGAGTGATTAGGTCATATTTTGGGTAGGGTTTTAAGGGAGCAAACAAGAACAAAGGAAACATACAGTATACTAAAAAAAACCCAAAAAACAAACCAAACCCATTTTTACACAATGATGCAGGTGCAAGTGATGCCGTAGTAGCAGACAAATGAATTTTTCAATATTGGAGATGTTGCTAGTGGACCATAAGACATCCAACATAAATGATAGTCGGAGCATATACAGGGTTAGTGCTGGAGTTGTGGTAACAATGAAGAATGGTGAAAAAAGTAAAAATGAGAACAACTCAGAAATGAAATCTTACCTAGAAATCCAAATTCAGGTATTTTCATTGTTCGTGCTGGCTTTCTGACAGCTACTTGTACTAAGAGAGTTTTATCTCCATACGTTTAAGTGGAGACCAGATACCATGCCAGTAGCAAAACTTTGCTTTAATTATGAAATGAAAATAATTTTTAGTGGAAATTGATGTCGTTTAGGTCTCAATCCTGCAAAGAGTTTTATGCTTGTGTTTAATTAGTGTTAATGTCCTTAAGTGGTCCCATGGTGAATCCTATTGATGAAAATGGTGCTGCTCAACTAGACTACAGCTAAGCATATAAATATGTCTTTTCAGGATTAAGGTTTACAATCATAGAGATCCATTTTCACTAGAGATCTCAGAAAGAGCAGCTTGAATTCAGAGTTTAAAATAGGTTTTGCTTTCACTGTTTTATTACCCCAGTTCCCAAGAAAAAGACTGTTTTAACCTGTTGCTCCATCTACCAAGCTATACATCGTGCTTGCTCCTGCACGTTAAAAAAAATTCCTTATTCTGCTGGCCTGATTTCCACCCTCTCATAGTCTGTCATTTGCACCAGCTAAAGTATCACCACTATCCCTCAGAGAAAAGCAAAGCCAACCCAAATTAATCAGAGCAGCCACCTGCTTATGTAACTTAGATCATCTAATCAAAGGACAAGAGCACTACAGTGATGGAACATTGGATTCAAAGAGAGAATAAAGCATATCAAATATTGTGAGGAGCAGTGTCTCAGTGTTTTGAGAGAAGAGTAATCCCTGCTTATCAGTTGGCTATCATGGAATGGTTAAATAGTCTGAATTTTAAATCACACACTGCATTTGTTGTAACTTAATACTTTTCCCAAATAATAAACAAATGAGGCAAGAAGTTGTTTGTCCCATTAGCAATGTGTAACTGACAGTCTGCAAATAATTAGATACCTAGGATACATTAAACTGATAAACATTTTAAATTATTAAAATTATTAATAAGGAGCACTAAAGAGGTTTTGTTTTTTTTTTTCAGTCTAAGAAATGATTTTCTGACGAAAGCGAGAAAAATTATCCTGTATCGTTCAAAAATTTGTATGTGCTGATGCTGAAAAGTCCATGAAGTTAAGTAAATTTCCAGTATATAAAATAAAATTTATTTTCCTGGAAGAAGATACTTGATAGACACATGCACGCACCTGTTCATATAATCACTCTAGAAATTTTCAATTCTTATTACAAATTTTGTTAAAATTCAGCCTATCAAAGTGAGTTCTTTCACTAGGAGTGGTGAGATCACAAACATAAGCTTGAGAAGCTCTGGGTGTATCCATGTGTCTGTACACATGTGTTATGCGAGGTCAAGAGCAGTGTTTCCACTGTCTGGTGCACTCTCTGCCTTTGCTCAGTTATGAACACAATGAGTGATATTGACTTGCTTCCATTTAAAAAATTCATTCCATTCCTGTTTAGATACACAGTGAAAGCTGGAGTAAGCTTTATTTAAATGAGAAGTCTCCATTTTCCTTTCCTCTTGGAATCTTCTCAGTAGCATTTTAATAGCCACCAATGCTGATAATAACTATCTGCTTCTCTCTACTTTGCCTTCATTTAGATCCATGGATCTAATTAATGTCTATAAATACATAAGGGCTGGGTGTCAAGAAGCCAGGGACAACCTCTTTTCACTTGTGCATTGTGATAGGATGAGGGGCAATGGATTCCAGCTCAAGTACAGGAAGTTCCACCTCAACATGAGGAAGAACTTCTTTACTGCAAGAGTTGTAGAGTATTGGAATAGACTCCCCAGAGAGGCTGGGGAGTCTCCTTTTCTGGAGACTTTCAAGACCTATCTGGATGCATCTCTGAGTGATCTGCTCTAGTTTTGGTCCTGCTCTGGCAGTGGGGTTGGACTCGATGATCTTCGGAGGCCTTTTCCAACCCCTAACATTCTGTGATTTCCCCCAGCAGCAGCATGTCAACTAAACCCACAGAATGAACCCTTTCAAATATTAAAACACAATCAGAATGATAGAAAAAAAGCTTCCTTAGTGTGCTTGGCCTACTTTTACACAACTGGTGAAAGCCAGTGCCATGAAGAGGTTAGCATGTTCTAGTGATCTTCTTGTATTGACTGTTATTTCATTGTGACCCTTCTGATGGACCTGGCCCAGGTCTCCTCTCCTCAATGATGGTGCTTTCCTCAATTGAAAGCAAAATGTTGGTGGAATGAAATGCACATCTGCCAACGATGCTCAAGGTAATGTAAAATTTTAAATATTGACAAGAGACACCATATCCTGAATTGTTGGGCAGGTGAAGTTACAGAGACAAAAGTCATATCATTGGTCTTTAGTTGAGATATTTGGATGAACATGGCTGAATGGAAGAGGTGATACTCCAGTGGTTAAGGCAAAAAAATTTTCCTACCATCTCTGATTGGTTAATCAGGAGACTTCTTATACAGGTAGCTGTCTTCATCTTAACTGTGACTCCATCTGTTATAATTGCTTTTATTTCCTTTCTAGCTGTAATGATGAGAATAATGTGATATACTGTAAGGATGAAGCGTGTTAGATCTGGACATAACTCCCTATTGACTTACTTTAAAATACTAAGTTAAGTTTATGAGCTCTGTGCTTTCCTTCTAAGCCTCAAATACAAGGTGAAAGTCTTGATTCTTGCATAATAAGCATTCCATAGGCAGTACAGACTAAATAATCTGAAAATTGTTTGGCATAGTTGCTGTTGTTTTCCCTGGTTTCTACAGACATGGAAAAAAAAATTGACTATCCTTGTTTTTTAGTTTTTACTTCTTCAAAGTGGTAGAAATAGTATTCTTTTAATCTGCCTCAGAAGGACAACGTAAAAACAAATATCACAAGTCTTGCTGACTACTAAGGTCCTTCTATATGCAAATAACCATAGTGTGTCTTCAGAAAGAATTTCTGTAAAGGCCTGTGAAAGGGCTTTATCTTATCTGACTACTGTTCTTCTGTCACATGCTACCCATGCTATTATAGAACCATAGGATGGTTTGGGTTGGAAAGGACCTTAAAAGAGCATCTAGTTCCAACCCACCTGCCATGGGACAGGACACCTCCCACTAGACCAGGTTGCTCAAAACCCCATCCAATTTGGCCTTGAATACGTCCATGGATGGGGCAACCTCTGGGCAGCTTGTTCCAGTGTCTCACCACCCCTCACAGTGAAGAACTTTTTCCTTATAGAATCATAGAATTGTCAGGGTTGGAAGGGACCTTAAAGTTCCAATCCCCCTGCCATGGGCAGGGACATCTCCCACTAGATCAGGTTGCTTAGAGCCCCATCCACACTGGTCTTAAAAACTTCCAAGGATGGGGCTTCCACCACCTCTCTGGGCAACATGTTCCAGTGTCTCATCACCCTCATGGTGAAGAAATCCTTCCTAATGCCTTCCTTATATGTAATTTAAATATACACTTCTACCTTTGCTGGCCACAAGGTACTTGTAGTGTTTTTTTGTAGTCTGTCTACTTGACTAGTGTCCATTTTCTGGTACTTTTGTGCTAGAAGTTTCCATCAAGGTTTGAGATTGATACTTGGCAAGTGAAAGTGGAGGATTTGAAGACCAGTCCCTCATGGAGTGACATCCTTGTGAGCAAAGTGAAAATCAGGAATTCATTCTGTAGGAAAGTTGGGCTGTTTTAAGGGAAATTGTGGGGAGATGAAGAGCAATTACCACTGTCTTATGAAGAGAGGAACAGAAGGTGAGTGAGATGCTTTGAGTAGGAAGGATAAAATGTAAAATAACAGAGTCAGTACCGTTAAATCTCACAAGATACTGTGTTTAACTAGGCATATCAAAGTCTGTCTTCTCCAGCATGATGTGTGTTCCTTCCTTCCCTCACTTGCTATTTAGTCTTTGCTTGTGATGGGGAATCAGACAGGTCACCCCAGTGCATTTCTCCAGTCTGTCTTGCACACAGCATGGCACCAAATTGATGGCTGCTCCTCACCCTGTGACTCCCAGCTCCTCTTGGCTTTAGCACAGCGAGTTCCCTCTGATCTGAATGTCTTCAGCTGTTGTCCTCCATGCGGGAGGCCCTTGTGTTTGGCAGCCTTTGCTGGATCAGGCCCATGCAACTGCTACCAGAGCTAATCTTCTCCAGTTTAGCTCCAGGTTATCAGAGTCTGAGGATGAAGTCAAAGATCTTTGATCCCAATGAAGCCTCAATGCATGTGACAAATGCATTGGCAGCCGGAAGGCAGAGGGACCAGGACAGGTTTCATCAGGAAAGGGGTTAAGCAATAGGGAAGGAAATTGTTGCACTGCTTCTTCTGAGAGAAAAACACTCTTTTAAAAAAAGAAAGAAAAAAAAAAAAGTTTTGCTGTTGATTTATATTTCTATTATAGGCTTATCCTGTTAGTTTGTTCTTAGAGAAGATCTGCTCCCTGAGGTATGATTTATCCTTTTTAGAAACTCTCCTCCCCCAAGAAACTCACAACAGTGGAAAGAACAAAAGTTGGGGCTGTTTTTGAAGTAGAAATCTAGAAAAACCAACTGAGCAGCTGTATTGAAGGCTTCTTGTAATGGCTATTTCTTCTGGGGTGCAACCACTTAGTATAAATAATTGAGAAACTCTTGTCCCTTAAAGACAGGGACTTCAAGAGAGCTGTAATCGTCACTTTAGAGGTTTCCCCAAGACCAGTGTTTTTCCACAGTTCTTTTAAGATCATGTTTTGAGGGTTACAAGAAAAAAAAAAAATTAGGAATAATTCCCTATCAGTTTCTTTTGTTTTGTTTTTTTTGTTTTTTTCATGGGAAAGATAGAGGATTGAGAGTGTAACATAGCACTGGATGGGTGTAAGAGACCTGAAAGACAATGCCAAGCCAAGAGCTTGCAGAAGGCAGGAGACCTTCTCCATGAAGACATGGCTGCTGAGCCAGGCCTGTGGCTACGTGCACACCCAAGAAATACACATGTGCTGATAGAAAACAGATTTCAAAGGTAATCGTGAAATTGCTTTAGAGCTCTGGATGTGTTTGGAGGTTTGTGACTGGTTGTCAGTGATGTCATAACCATATTTATTATAGCTCATAAATGGATGGGTCTGACTGTTTTCCTTATTTTAATGTATAAATTGCAGTTTATAATGGCAATAAAACACTCCAGGCTGTGCATTTCAGGGTGATTATTGCATTTCTCAGGTGGTTAAAGTTACTCTAACTGCCTTTCAGCTCAGATTTCAATAGTATTTGCCCAGTGCTCAGGCCATTTTTACTTGTATTTTTATGTACAAACCTCAAATTAAAGGGTTTTACTGCTTTTTAATTAAAATGTTGAAGTGTAAAGAAGTAATGGTCACAGGCAGATAGAGAGTCGTGGTAGTAGGTGTTTTGATGTAAGAGGGGAATGTCTGAGAAGGTAGATGGGGAGAGAAGAGAGTGCAGAGCTTGTTGCTGTGTTTGGCTAATTCACAGGTACTCACTACTGGTTCCATTAAGCATGTGGCTAAGTAGAAACATTTGTGAGCTGAAGACATTGGTGTCTACCTCGTAAAACCTAGAACTGAGAAATTACGGACTAAATGGCTGTGAACCCTTAATTATGTGCTCAGCACCAATGTGCCCTCCTGGTTGAGGCTGAGATGTGCCGATGTTCTCCTTGCAGCAGCTTGTGATGCCTCAGCTCGTGATGTTCCTGATGTTTTAGATGGTGGGGGGTGAATGCTTATCTCTTGCACGCTCACTCTTTGAGACGTTGAGCACCTCACATGTAGCTGATTGTACAGGGCAGACTCCAAATCCAGTGGCAATAGTGGATTTTTAATGGCACATAGTTATTCTAGAAGAAATAATTTCCTGTGTATATGAATGAATTAATTCACTAGTTTGGCCCATGTACAGGGTGAAATGTTTGCTCACTGAAATCCTTTTGGATGATGTCATGTGTAAGTATCTGCTTGCTATAGCAAAGCACCAAAGTCCTTGTGTTACATGTATTTGTTGAGTGGTGGCTGCTGTGCTAAGGGAATAGACAGTCCCATAGAGAGGCTGGGTGGCTCCCTGTTGCTGTGGGGCTGATGGATTCAGAACTTTCTTTCTTGACCCAGCACTGCTCCTTCTCTTACACCAAGACAGTATTGAGTCCCGGACCAAGACACTGGTAGAACACCCTCTTGCTGGAGGTGGCCTACCACCCTGCAGAATGGTGAGGTCTCTTCCTAGCTTGGTCCTAAGAAGTCTCTGAGAGGGGTCTGAAGATGAGTGGCACAGCAGGACACAGCATCCATGAGGTTCCTACTCCTTAAGGCCCCAATGCTAACATGAATTATGGCCATGTATCATGTTCGAGGTCATATCTCAATCTGCACAAGCTTTCTTCTTGAGGTTGGGCCTTTGTGATGCTTTGATGCGTATCTTATTTGCTGTCATATACCTTTTTTACATTATTGATGTGGGTTTGGTTAACTGTACGCACAGGCCAAGCTCTTTAACTGGGGTTATCTCTCATGGTACATCTTCACAGGACCTAGTGTCAGATGCCTCTAGTTCATATCTTGTGGGTATCATTTTAAATAAATTAAAAAAGAAAATCATGTCCCTAACAGGTAAGGGCTTGTATAATCTTCCTGGAGGAAAATTAAATTACGGATTGAGCCTTTCCCCAAGGAGAAACAAAAAAAACCCATAACCAACCAAAAAATAACCTCTTGAGGAGTCTAATTTTACACACACAAAAAATGTACATAAAATAATTTTTTCAAAGCAGGTTTTTTTTCATTGTTTTCCCCATCTTGATTTCTATTTCTCCTGTGCAAAATATCCCTCTTGCATACCTCCCCTTTCTTCCCATACAAGAATGGAAGAAATGCTTAATGGGAAGCAAAGCACATTAGGAATATTAAGGAAAAATTACAGTATATGCACTATGAAATGAAATGCATCTTCTGTGAATAAATCCCCCCAGAAATCTTATATTTCCAGGCATCCACTCACATACCTTCATGTAACAACTTATACATTCGTAAAACATTCATTGAAAGCAGCTCTGCAGTTTTATAGAAAACAACATGCCAGGGATGCAAGAATCTTGCCAGTTCTGTGAAAAATGACACCAATTAAAGCTTAAATTGCTTGTTTTCTCATAAGGTACATATTTTCATAACTTTGAAATCAAATAATTGCTGCTTTTATATTAAATACAATAAAACAAAAAGGATGCTAGTTTAGAGGAACTGCTACAAGCATTTTAATATAATTTTCCCACCATTTAAAGTCACAAAATATGGAAAACAAGTCAAGTATGCAAAGTTCCAAGGAGATAGAGAAACTCCTTCAGATTATTACATCATTTGTCTTTTGTGTCAGGAAATGTGTATGTGATTTCATTGTTTGATTAAATGCCAAAAAAAAAAAAAAAAAAGCATATTGCTCTTATCTAACTGATTACAGATTTTATTCATCTGAAAAAGTATTTGTTCGTACTTTGACATTAGAAGGCAATATTTTTTTTAATGGCCCAAACAAGCATTTAAAAAAAAAAAATAAAAAAAAAAAACCATAATCCGAACTTCCCAGGCTTGCTTTTTATTTTGTATTAACAATGCACTGTACTAAAATTTCCCATACTGGAACACGGTCCCTAGTGGTTTTCAAGCTATAAACTGAGTAAACAGTCCCTTTCTTATTGAGTGTCTGTGTGAATGCGTGTTGTTTCTGGAATACATCATATTCATTTGCAGAAATCCTCTGTATGGATCTTTAACACTTTTTTCTTCCCCCCCCCCCTCTTTTTTTCTGAGGTACCTAAAATAATAGCTTTTTAAGACTGTATTACAGTCATATAACTTGTTGGGAAAAGCACACTATGGCTCACAGTCTGAATTAAGCACGTGTTATTGTGGGTAAGTTTCTTTTAAAATACCTCTGTCTGCTAATTATTTAATATGCTAATGCTCTGCTGCTATACTATCTTTGAATTATGTTAGCATGTTTTTGGCAATGCTGCACTAAGTAGAATATAAGAAAAATCAACTAAAAATATTTCCATATTGAGGTTTGGTTTTTGTTTTGGTTTTTTTTTTTGTAAGTGCATATAAAGGTGGCACTTATCAGTGACATTTTTTGGACTCTCATCATATCAGGGTTGACAAACTTAGCTTTGCATACTGAAGAATGCTTCAAAAAAATACATAAATAATTTGAGGACAAACATGAAACTTCATCTGGGGACTTTGAGGTCGGTTACCATTGGCCTGGCCTCCATTAACCCCCACAGGAAATCTTCCAGGATCCTTATTTTATCTTGAGTGGGTGTTCCCAAACTATCGGTCTTTTATTTTTTTTTTCCACCAAAATAGAGATGCAGTTTCCTTTAAAAGACATGAATTTCATCTGGTAGAACATTTTAAAAGTGTTTACAAGTCACGGAGAAATTTGCAGAGAATGGTGATATTTAAAAGTGCTCTATTAACAAAACTCTGCTCTTCCTAAATTTGGAAGAAGGAAAGAAAGAAAGGAAAAAAAAAAAAAGATTTGAAAACTTAGAATGCGATTAATAGTAAGATATTAAAAGACAGCTAAGCGTTCTCAGTCACTGGGGAAAATAAACCGGTATGCTATAATGAGATCCCTGCAGTCTTGTGATCAATCCAAAGTAACACGAATGTAATACCAATGGGTTAACTAATTATACGTATATATTTAAAAAGTCTCTCAGTAGTCTGAATCAAGTCCAATCTGAATACTGAAGATTACACGATCTATTATTAACCCGTTAGTATTATGCCTTTGGTGTGTTTTGGCAATGAAGAAATCTAACCAGAGTGAGCTATCCGGAATCTGTGTCTTTTTATTTTGTTCTTTTATTTTATTTTTAATAAAGTGGGCACTTTTTTTCAGTTGGGGAGGGTGAGTATATCTTTTTTATGGTGTCAGTTTAAACTCCAGTTACAACGTTTTAGATTTAAGAGGCAGGCCAGTAATGCAGGCGAGGGTGTCTCCTGCGAGGAGACAGAGATTAATGCCATGTGTACTGATGATTCTCCACCACAATTTAGGATTCTGGTGGCGCCATGACGCCCCTGTTTTTTATGGTGGTTTGCCAAGAGGAAAATGACTTAAACCAATTGTGAATGCATTCCTGTTATACTTTTTACGCGACCACATTTATGTACGTAAATAACATAATGAGTATTTTTTAAATGATCTCTCATTCCAGATTCACCTACTTTGCATAAAACATCAAGCACGGGAACGAGGGGAGTTTGGGGTTTTGTTTGTGTTTTGTGTTTTTTCGGGTTTTTTTTTTCATTTGGTTTGGGTTTCGTTTTGTTTTTTATTATTATTATGTTTTTGTTTTTTCTAAGTGAGAAAGGTTTTCACATGGGAATATACTTCTCTTTTCCCCTCCTCCTTTCTCCATGACAACTGACCACAATTGAAGTAGATTCCTCTTAACATACTGTAATGTGAGAATTTTCTTCAGCTGGAGGGTGTTTTATTCCCTAAATTGAAAGCTGTTCTACTTTACTGCATAAAATGTGAACTCGAAGATTAGGATGGGTACCTTTGCCAGGTAAAAAAATGGTACAGGGAGAACTCAGAGGCCCTGGAAACCAAAATAAGACTTTACAGGTCTGAGGTTGAGAACAGCTTGTAGGTGGAAATGTTCTGAGCTGAGCAAATGATGTCTTCATATTAAGGAGCATTTACACCAGGCAAGAAGAGTATTTTAAGATGTTTTGTCTAACTTCACAACTGGTTTTATCTATTTACTTGTGTATGAGTCTAGGTATTTATGCAGCTTTCATCTTTTTGCCTTTAAAATTCTTCAAAGGATGCATTTATTCTTTCTGCCCCAACCTATGAACATGGGCTTGTGGAGTTGTCTATTTTATGGTGTTATTTTTGTGAGTCCACTGTAGGTCAATAAAGCAAGATTTATTAGTGGCTTTTAGAAATGCTGGTATTCTAATCATTGCTGTATTTTTAGGAGCAAGACTCTTTTTGTTGCCTGAACCACTTAATCTGTCTCCATGAGTTTGATTCTTAGTTATGTTCCTATTTGAAGTCAATTCTCAAGTGCAAGTATGCTCATGCTGGGTGTTGGAGCCCACAGGGCTGGTCCATCCCTCAGAGGCTTTCGAAAACTCAAAATGAAATGAAGTATCTAGCTTTATATTTAATGGGAAGAGGGCTGCTTGTAAGGATGATGGACTTGGAGGAAGCCTCTGCTTCTGTTTTGCTATACCCCAAAGATTTGTAATTCTTTTAAAGTTAGTGGTTTCCTATTCTGACCATGAGAAGTGTGGTAATCAAGCCTGAAGCTTTTGAATGACAATGTCATCATGTTTAAATATTAATCTGGCTGGAGTGGATAAAGAAATATTGCTATATCTGGGAGAAAATAACATTCATATATAGATAAGATCTTTGTCCAGGGCCAAAAAGAGCATCGTCCCTTAGTCTGTAGTCATGCACATTTCTTCTTGGTCTGATGCATGGTGTGGAAGAGGCTGATAAAGAATCTTTAGGGGGAGTTATAGTTTTTGTTAAGTACTATGTCAAAGAGCATGCTGAAGAGGAGATGTTATTGGATACCATCTTCCGGCTATAGCAACAAACAATGGGCAGTTCACGTGAACCTTGTACAAAGCAGCTGATTTAACCTTACTGCTGTTTTTAAAGAGGTGTTTACTAAGCATGCCTCTCTTCTTCATGCAAAAAAGGTTGCCTCCAGTATATCTTTCTGTTCTTCAACATAATATTTCGCTTTGGAAATTAGGGATTGAGTTAAAATTATTACCTATAACATTTAAAAAGTAATTTCCTCTTGATATGCAATTAAGGTCAATGTTTACATAAAACTTTAAAGTCATAATAACATAGGGTTTTTTGGGGTTTTTTTTTACTGCTACATATGGTTCCTAGAGTTAATATATCCAGTTGTATCAATACTGACTGTTATACTGGTGCAAATACATGGAGTGGTCTTGGCAATATACTTTCTCTGTAATCTGGAGAAATCTTATAATAAAAGTGAAGAAGGAGGACCAGAGGATTAAATAGATTGGCAACAAGGGAAGAAGAGGTCTGCTGGCAGCTGAGGGAGAATTATTGGCACAGAAAATGAAGAGGGTCTAGCAGCACGGAAGGAGAGAGAGAGAACTTTGGAAAAGAGATGGAAGGTCCAAGTACACAGGACAGAAAGGTCAAGAGGAAGATTGGCAGGAGAGCAAAACAGTTTGCCTCCAGAGAGAAGCAGAAAGGGATGACTTCTTAAAATAGAAAGTCCAAAGAGTATCATCAAAGGATTCAGCTGTGGGAAACCTGTCCAGCTAAAGAGGCAGCAAGTCCGAGATGTTTATTATTTTTAATTTTTTGGAATGCTGCTAGATGTAAACCGGTCAATTTCATTAAAAAAACATGTTTAGCTTCAGACTAACGAATTTGCCTTTTAAATTTGCCTCAGAAAACTTCTGGTGCACTTCAGAAAGTCCCAAACTAGAGCCCCATGTTATCTTAGGGTCTTACCATGTCTGGCTCATAAACTGCCCAGCTATTTGAAACACAGATGAAAAAGGGGTTAGAGGGTTACTTTACAGACAAACAGAGATTTGTAGTAAGGAAAAGTTATAGTTTGAATTATAAAATATTAGGTGTGTTTTAACCCAGTCTGATTCCTGTAACTAGGTGAAGTTTTCAGGCTTACTCATATTTAACTGCGCAAGTACCTTTATGCTTATCTTATCTTAAATGTGTCAGTACTTAATGTTAGCTTCCCAAGTCAGGACTTACTAAAATTTTGCACCAGCAGGTAATATCTGTTACTTTTTATGAGTGTATAAGATGATACAGTACATCACCTGCTGTTGGTGAAACCTTGACTGGTGATATAATAACACTTGATAGCTTCATTCATCATTACTTTGTTACTTCTTGGTTTTATAAATTTGGTTTCTACTGGGTTTTGAAGTGTATTACCTCAAGACCCAAACATGGAAGATACTTGCAAAGTCAGCTATACAAGAGTCTTGAAGTAGTGGACAAGTTTACTTTGCTTTTGTGGTTCTAGAAAGAATTTATAATGTACATTTTTGAGGTATGTGATCTGTTTCCCAGAGGAGGGGTAGTCCTGGTACAGGAATTGAAAAAGTTTGTACATTGTTGTTTCTGCTCATGACTGTGCAGCTTTATACAATATGATATTAAGTGATAGGATGTTTGCTTTTCCCTTGAAGAGGTCAATAGTGTCAAGGAATATGATAGAAAAACTGAGCTGGAGAGTTTTTCAGGTGACTGCTCTCTAGACTAACTCACGGAGACTTCCAATTTTTGTCTGTGAAGTGTATGGAGAGGACACTTGTGTGATAAAGTAAAGTCTGAGTGTTTATGGGAATTTTTCCCACTGTTACTCTAAACAATTTTACCATGGGCCTCTACTTTGTGTCCTGATTTAAGAGGGAACTAAAAAAAATCCAACTGTAATGCACAAAATCTTTGTTTGACACCTGTCATATTTCCATTGTAGCCCCGTAAAAAATCAATACTACAGTTTTAACCTATTTTACATCCTTTATAAATGAGAAAAAGTTACAATTTTACTCAAATCCATATTTAAGTCTTGAGCCTTGTGATGAGAGTTTTGACATTTTAACAGTGGCACGTAAGGAGGAAAAGAAATTCAAAATGTTATTGTAAGGAAATTTCTGTTTAGGAATGATTTCTAACTACCCCAAAGTAAGTCCTGTGTACTGGTCTGATTATAATGCAGTATTTCAGAGGCAGAGAGAGGCAAAATATTTTTATTAATTTAACTGAAAATAACAAAAGCAAATGTTAATGCTGGCATTAAAGACTGGCATGTGTCTGAGTTTCTAACAGCTGGTTGAGAATTGTGTTGTAGAAAAATAATCCTACCTAGATTGCTTTCAGTGGGATCAAAGACCATGTTTGCTGAATTTTGCTGGGATTTCTAGCTAACCATAAAGTTTTGCACACCATCAGCCTTCCAGCGCCCTCTGTGCCCATGGGAAACAATGCCCCGTAGCAGAAACACCCATGGCATGAAGAGTCGACCGGATTTTACCCCTTGGAGAAAGCCACGCACCTTCCTACATTCGTGTAGCCTTCCGTAAGGAAGCAGACTGTGAACATTTAACATGAAAAGGATATTTTGCACAGGTGACAAATGTAATCATCCATTATTTCTTTCACTATTTCTCCTGTGAGTAGTAGGGCTTTCAGGGAGGGCTCTGGGAAAGCAGTAGGAATTGAGCCGTACTGTCATACTCAGCTGATACAGCTGTTTATTGTACAACCTCTCCTTTGTGCTTGGACTACTGCCACATATGATTTAAGCATGTTTGGAGTCCTGGTGGGCGCAAGAGTCTTGCTGGGCGGTCTCCACTGGGACCGGTGACAGAAGAGGGCATCAGTCTTACTCTATAGTTGGCAAAACCATGCAACGCCAAAAATAAGGCAATTAGAAGCTAACACTCTTAAAATGGGCAGCCTGACACATAATGGAGACGGGGCATTGAGCCTGGGTATGTCAGGAACATAATTTTTAACACAACAAGACAAATGTAACCAGGCATGACACATTGGCGTGCTGACACATGAGCCGGCGCATCTGAAACAAAGGCAGTTTGCTGAAAATCATATAGATTCCCCTTGCTCTGAACAACTTTCATTTTGCAAGATTTCATGACTAACAAGCTTTCTAGAATATTTACAACTTTCTGGAGTGAGGTTTTTGTTTTGTTCCTTTTTTTTTTTATTTTTTTTTTAAATATATATTTCAATGGAACACACACATTGGCTTTGAAATGTAGCCATAGGAAGGTCATATATTTAGGTGTTACATATGAAAATATTGATTTGTTTAAAAAATAAAACCCCCATGCTTATAATAAATACAATGCAAGTCATAACCTTTATTATAAAAATATTTCAGTGTTCCACAGTAAAGGGTCATTAACATTGCTAAACTGTAGAATTTGATCATTAGTGGAGGATACTACATTTTGTTTTTAATAAGGCAGTGATTTATATAGAAACTTATTAAGAAGCAAGATATGGCTCATTTCTGATCTCTGACATGCTTAAAAGATGTTGCAAATTAAGGGATTGATCCTGTAGATTGCTGAGCTGATATGAAGAAAAGTCGATAAACAAAGTGCTCACTCTGTCACTGGCCTCTACCTCACATTTACGGAGATGTACAGCATGTGATGGGCAAAATCAAGATGGTAAAGCTTTCCTGATCCCAGCCGTTTCAGATTTCATATACTAGATGGGAAGCCAAGCATATGTCTCTCCTTTTTTTTTTTTTTTTTAACCCCCTTTCCTGTGTGAAGTGGAGAAAACCTCACCTGCAAGGGCACACTGGGGTCTTACCCTGCATGGTGCCCATAAGGAGCTGACTTTGAACGATGGTCAAGCTGCCTGTGTGTGGCCAGCCATCACACAGGGCACCTGGATGTCTGTGAACATTGGGGGGAGCTGATGGTAAGAAAAGGTGAGAAGGGACATAGTTCTGAAGCATTGCTACAACACAGAGATGGTGTCAATCAGGCACGGGCTCTTCAGCTCTAGTGAGAGCTGTAGCTCTGTAGCCTCTTCAGTGCAGAAAGTTTCTGAAATTCAGTGACACAGTGGCAAGGGAGGTTCCTGTGAATGGATTTTATCTGCCCCAAAATTTAGGATGAGCTTAATTAATTAATTTAAATGACCCAAGGTGCACTGCATCACTTTTCCTAGGAATGGATCAATCAGAAGGCTTGAACTGGCGGTGGAATGGTCTTGGTTTCCATAAGCATTTCCAGGCACAGTGGTGCCTGCAGAGTCACTGTCTAAGACAGTGACAAGAAATAGTGTCCCCTACACAGACTACCTGCCTGGGATGCAGGTCTTCCTGTATGGCTGGGACCTCCTGAGATGGGCAGAGTTTGAGGTCTTTGACTTGAAGGACTCTTGGAGTGGCAGTAGCAAAGCCAAGGGTACCAAAGGGAGAGGAGTGACGCATGACAGTTAAAATAACTGCTGGAAATGGAGAGTTCCTTGGGGGGAAATAGTTTTACTTCATGTAAGTCCCTTTATGTGTGCAAATCTGTGGACAGTGTGATGAAAATGCATTGTTGTATGTTACCCAAGAAAATTTCGTAGAGAGGGAGGAAAAATTTCCTTTGCCAGAATGATTCTGTTACACATGCAATACTTATTAATGTGGGTGAGTTTGGGGGTTTATATATATAACTTACTATTTTTTAGGTAGTGCATGTTTTTCATTATTTAAATTGGGAAAAGCCTGATAAAAGAGACCGTACCCTTCATGTGTCAAAGAACATGCTAAAGCTTTTTCTGTGTCTATGTGAAACCTGCTTATATGTCATGTTATATGATTTTCTCTTTAAATTTTATTAGCTGAATTTTAGTGCTCTTTAAAGTAAAAGTGATAGGAACCAGTGCATTATGGGGGTAGATGACACAACCCTGTCAACACACCTACGTGAATAACTCCCACATTTCCAGTCTCTGCTGTTTGTGCAGGATCAGGCGACTGTTCTGTGCTGTTGATACATCGAAGGCTCTCAGACACCACCAATCTGGTTTTGAGACTAAGCTATAATTCACTCCTTTAAAGTGAAATACTAATTTATTTACTTAGGTTTAAAAAAAAACCCAAACCACTATTCTTCACAGATTTTACATTTCTCTTTACATGTCATTTTTTTTTTCATGTTTGTTTGGTTTTTTGTTTGTTTTCCGTTTTGTTTTTGTGTTTTGTTTTTTTCTCTAATATTTTTTGGTTCTGATGAGAATTAATGGAAAATTAAACAATAAACCCAAACCCCCCTACTTCACCTGCTTTCTGGCTCAGCCGATTGAAGCCTTCCCGTGGCTGTTCAAATAGCATCTGGAGGGAATGCCAGTTTGTCTGTTAAACCATCAACAATAAATAAATGTATTTATGAGGACAGCGAGAGGCACAAACGGCATCCCATGCAGCTGCTGCTGCTGCCGGTAGCTACACAAGCCTGTGACTGCTTAAAGATTTAAAAATTTTTGATGGCTGGTGTTTTTTTTATTAATTTTTTTAAGCACCTTAACACAGGGAAGAAAAGAGATTTGCAACCTTAGTTTAAAAAAAGGAAAAAAAATTAAAAAAAAAAAAAAAAAAGTAAGGGGAAAAAAAAAAAAAAAGAAAAAGCTTTATATTCTTTCTCTTCAAGTCTTTGATCCTGACTTTCCAGTCGTGGGAACAAGGAGAAGTCATCTTCCGTGAACTGTGAGTAGGAAGCTGCGAGGGAATCGGCAGATGAGTTTGAACGTTAGGCCTTGTTTATACTGAGGATTAAGTCATTTGTGGTCAGTAACCAATGCAGCTGGGCTGCTGCAGGCTCACAGTTCACATCAGATGACATTAGTGGAGTGAAAATCGGGGGCACGCTTATCTGCTGGAAGGGGTGATGCCTGCCCTGGCCGTGTGCTTGGGGGCATTTCCCTCCCCACCAAACTGGGGTGAATCCGAAACAGAGCCAACCTTATGTTCTCAGTCCTTGTGTTACCAACGTGTCTGGTTGGAGCAGGGCTCCTTGGGTGAATGGAAAACTTCAGAGAAAAAGGGTTCTGAAGAGGTTGATCAAAACCATAATTTCATGGGTGTAGCAATAACCAGCCAAGCCAAGCCTGGGCTGCAGAAAAGAACTGCTCAGAGCGGCTGCTACTTGGTGTTTCTCAAGATCCTACAAAAGACAACAATCAGAAGATAGGGAAGTGAAGGGGGGAAAAATGCCTAAATTGCTGCCATGATCTGTCTGTGTAAACCTTTCAAACATCTGCCTGCATTTGGAAATATCCTGGGTTGTTCTCTGAAAGTATTAAGACTTTTTCCAAAGGTGATTTTACTGTCAACTACTATTACAGCAGATTTCTTTTTTTTTTCTGGGAGGCACATGGTTAACATCTTTCTGTGTTTCTAAATATAAAGTTGCTTCTCAGTAGTATTATCCAGGTCTCAATCCTTCTCTATTTGTCTTTCCTTTTTTCTGCTCTTCTCCTTCTGTCACTATCTATGTGCGTTTGATGAGGCTCTGAGTTACAACTGGACTTTGTGAGGACCGATTCCTTTTGTGATCCGTGTCGTCTCATTCCAAAACTTTCTGTAAAGTTTTACTTTCCTGGAGTGCTATATAGTGACTTCTTATGTGTCTAAGAAATGGAAACATTTTGTCTCGTATTAAAAAAAAAAAAAAAGGGAAAAAAAAAAAGGAAAAAAAAAAAGACATATTTTTATACTGTGCTCCATTCACAGACCACATCAGAGGTATTCTAAGAATAGAATAGATCAAATATATTTTATGGAAATATAATGAGAAAAGGATGTGTTCCCAAAACTCACTCTGAACAAAGGAATGCAACATAGTCAGGAATACTTTAATGCGCCTAACAATTTTCTCATGTGAAAGGCTGAAGGAACAGTCTTGGTTTGAAGAAATCTTCCAATTCTCCCCAGGCACCCTGAACTTGAAATCAGACCTAGGAAAGCTATATATTACAAAAAAGAAAATGTATGGAAAAAGTGACTGAGGGCATTAACCATAAAAGACGTTTTGAAAAGAAAAATAACATCAATATGAAACATTTTGTCATGTTTCATTTCATTGATCATATATTTATTTTATGTGCTCTGGAGCGCTGAAGCTTAGATGTAACTACATTTCAGGAGTCTCATATTAGACCTGTCATTCTCTTTGTGGTAAAAACTAAGTAGTGAGGGGGAAAAAAAATAGAATAGTTTGCAATTATTAGATTTGGGTTGGATTCCATCGAATTGTGCTCAGAAACTTCAAAAATTGAACTTAAAAAATGAGACACAACATTAACTGCTATTAAGGACATTGCTGTGTGACAGATGGATAAGGAGAAGGTACACCTACAACATAAAATAATGCAACTTTTTCACAGTAATGCAATATCCTCACCTTAAGTAGGCTTGTAATTAACACTGCCAGGAAAGGTGCTTTTGTATTAGTTATAATTAATTCTGTTTTACACAAGTTTTTTAGCTGCTGTCTATAGCTCCCAAGTTGTACAGAGTTTAGTTTAAAAAGCTCAGTCTATTCTCTAGCTGGCACCTGATTCCAGGTTCTTCTGCCTCGGGTCTGGAATTCTTTCCTAGGTAAAACCTGTGATGATTTAAAATAGCGTTGTTCCAAGAACACAGCGGATGGGATCAGGCCACTGTTAGCATCATCTTAATTTTTTTTTTTTTTTAGCATTGGTAAGGAAAAGAAAAGCATTTATCGTCACTCAGGCTCTTGAGGTATTGGTCTTAACATGTTTTCCAATAAATATAAGCTAGTCTTAGAAGTAGTAGCAGTGAGGAATGGGATACGGAAAGGGATGAGCTCTGTCAGCCCCTAGCACATTCTCACAGCTTTCTCCAGGGCTGGTGGCATTTCTCACACTAGGCGTCTTTGAAGATTGTTGGTATAAAGCCCAAGGAGGTACACTGTGTTTTCTAAACTCCCTATTAGAGTCTGACACCTTGTTAGAGCTGAATGATGTAGTCTCCTTGAATCAAACAGAATGAGGATTTGGCCCTAAGTGGGAATTTTCATATGTATCAAGTAATGCAATCTAGGAATGCTAATCAAGTCCTGCCATAGCAGTAATATATGCAATGGCATTTTTTGCAGTTCGGGTCTCTGAACAGGCTTTCAAGGGTGTACTTGCAGGGGAATAGCATCAGCCTCTCTCTTGGCTCTTCATCTGTTCCTTCTGTGCAGAGCAGATCATAGATGCAAAGTGAAAATGAAGTGGTCAGAGCCTTTTGGCTCCTCTCTAAGAGCTGAACCATGCTGTTGGGCTTTCTCCTTCCCATGGTCTTTGTGGCTTTTGCTGGATGCATGCAAAGACCATTTGCTCCAGGGTGGTATGCGTCTGGAGAACAAAGGTCCATCACTGGAGGGGTCCCCAGGATGGGATTATGGCCAGAGATGATGGTTCACCTCTGGGCACAGTGTGGCTCTGTTGCTTCAGACCTCTCCTAGCCAAGCAGGCCAGGATTGATGATCATGGTCCTGTGCATACCAACTTTATTTTTAAAACAACCTGAGTGCATGGGAAACCTCCAGGAACTAGGAGTGCTGTGTTTCCAGCTTGTAACACAACTGGAAAAAATATGTTGAGCTATGCTTTCCTATTGATTTTCCTTCTCTTAGTGCAACGTTTTCAATTTAAATGGCAGCAGACTGAGGCACAGAATGGGAAAAAATGTTCTGAGCTACACAACTGGGAAAAGAGCCTGATTTTCTGATTTTGTGTCCATATTATCCAATTAAAATTTGTCACTGTCCTGCGATTTCACATCCAGCGCAGTATTGCTTCCACAGAAGAGCTAATTATGGAATGAGATAAGTACAAAAGTGCCCATATTTAATTAATATTATATAGTATATCCAGAAAGATTCCCCCCCACCCCCAAAATTGTTTTAATTAACATGAAAGAAAAGCTTCTGCTGACTTTTTATTGTTGCAAGATAGAGAGAAAATTATTTCATGCTAACATTGGTCTATATTTAGCTTCCATCTCTCTATCTACAGAAGAAAAATTGAAAATTAGTTTGTTAGATTGTATTGCTCCTTTTTATCTCATAAGAGTTTCCTTCAAGTGCCATTAAATAATGATATAATCTTTAGAATATTGGTTAACAGATGATAAATATTTAATTTTTGTTGTTTGGTTTTGTGTTTTGTCCTTTTTGTATTTCTTAGCTGAAGAAGAAAGCTTCTACCTTCCAGAAACCTGATATTTTGGACCAAATCCCTCTCTGAACAGGTTGTATGCTGCCCTTTTCAAAATCAAGCTATCAGAAGATGCCCTTCAGCAGAAGTGTTAAGAGGACTTGGTGAGCTTAACATGTTTCGCCTGCTTAATTTAATTTGGAAAAATTCAACCAGAAAATGAAGTTATTAACAGGTTGGTACATTCAGAGATAAGATGATGTCACAGGAAAGCAGTCAAGTGGGCTGCTTGTCAAAATATAAAATATGTATCTGTCAGAATCAAATGATAGATAAGCTGTGGCTGGGTGTAGGATGCAGTGAAAATAGTGTGCTAAAAATTGAAATAGAATCCCACTAGTCTGGAGTACAAGCTTTTAGTAACTATTGTGGTGACCAGAATATAACAATTCTGGGGACATGAACTGCACTGCTTCAACATGGGTACGTGGAATTTCTTGGCAGCAGTAGCCAGTAGCCTGTACATCAGTATTGGACCTCTGACACACAGGAGAGACCTGGAAAATGTGGCTATATCAACAGATGACTTTGAAACTGGGATGCCCCATTAGCTCTGATATGCCAAAATGAGGATTGGCAAGTCTTTCCCTGGGTAACTCGGGGACCTTTCAGGCCTCAAAATGTGAAAATAGAGTCTGTCTAGCCAATGTGATGAGCCTTTTTGGTATTAGAGAGATTCAGATGAAAGAGAGAAACCTCCAGTGTGTTCTCCAGGAACACGTACGCGTCGTGTCAGTCACAGGCCTCTTCCTGCCTTCTGGATTGCCATAGAAAATAACTGGCACCAAGAGTGTAAAGTTAATAAACTGGGGAATTTTAAATGGCAATTTGGAGTCTCATATGAGCAAAGCAGAATTAGGCTACTTAGCAAGGAATGCAGTCAAACTCCCAAGTAATGCGATGGCAAAATGAAAGAAATGCCATCATAATAAATGTCGGTGTTGCGTTATCATCGAATTTGGGAAAATGATCCCTCTTGCGCGGAACTTCATTCCCTGCAAGTTGCAAAATTGAGCTTTAAGACTGTAAACTCCTGGGGACAGCCTGTGAAATCTCTGTTTGCTCAGGATCTTCCATGATGCAGAGTTTAACTGTGACTGGGAACTCTCAGGACTAAGAGAATGCAAATAATAGAAGGACTAAATAAAACGCTGCTCTGAAATTTAAAGGTCAGAAGGGACTAGTCTGCCCTCTTGATCTATAGGCCACAGGGCTTTGTTCAGTAATACCTCCATGATATTTCTAATTTATGCTTCAGCTTAAACAGTTCCTAAAGCCTCAGCTCAAGAAATATTCTTCCTCAGGAAAGAATAATTTTAATATGGTGTTCTGGTGTTAATTTTTTTCAGGGCCTAAAATATTTCTAATACAAATTTCAACATCTTTAATTTCTAACCTTTGGATTTTACTTCCTGTTCTTCATGCTTCTTGAATGACAGGTGGAGTTGAAAATTGCAAGGTGACTTCTTTGGTGTTTTTTGTTTTAAGTCAGTTCCAGGGTTTTTGACATACTTTTTATTGTGTGAATGTCAGAAGGGAATGTTTTTTAGTTTTGTGGGATTTGTTTTTGTTTTGTTTGCTTGTTTTGTTTTTTTGGTTTTTTTTTTTGTGGTTTTGTTTGTTTGGTTTTGGAGTTTTTTTCATTGTTATTTTTGTTTGTTTATAATGATTTCTCCAATGCTGCATGCAGTAGAGACAGCAACTCTCTGCCACCATGTGTTACCCTCCATGTTATGTACTCAAGGAGCACATTCACCCCTTGGGACTTCATGTTGTCGGGTTTATATGTGTTCTGCTTACTGTGTATCATGCTGATTTTTGATTCAGCAATAATTGTAATGGTGGAATAGAATGATTGAGATTGCTGCCATACATAAATTTATACCACCATAGATATGTATCAGATTTTAAAGTTGAACATATAATCTTACAATGTTTGGTTTGTTTGTTTGTTTTGGTTTGGTTGTTTAAAATGTGAAAATAAATGGTGAATCTGATAGCATGAGGAACTTGGTTTTAGACTTGTATAACGACAAATGTCCTTGTAATTGAAAGAAAAAAAAAAAAAAAAGAAATTTGGGGGACTGTTAGTCTACATGTGCTATACTATTTTTCCTAAATCGAAAATAAATAGTAAAAAAAAAAAAAATCCAGTGACACATTTGTGCTGAAAAGCTGTTTGCTGCACATGTTTTCTATATGTGGGTTTTTTACACAGATCATGTGTCTTAATTAGGTAATTTATATTGTGTTATCCAAAGAAGATGTTCTTCAATTGGATGCACAATAAATGTTTCAAGAAAACTTGTTAATCCTGTATTACAGAGATTAGTGTATGGATACAGAATAACAAGAAGTACAAATAGATCTCTATATGCTGAGATCTCCAGATTGTCTCCTGGAGAATTGGTGTTAACATATATATACACGTACACACACACACACACAAATGTACAATATAGGTAGGGATAATTTGTATTTTTAGTAGGATTTTTTCCTTTCAATTCTCTTCCTGAAACTAAATATATTAGCTTTATCTACTGGGTAATTTTTAAGGCAAACCCAAAACTATAATGATGAATAAACCTAACTGCAATGAGGAAAGTTCAGTCACTTTGTTATTTCAGACAATTTGTCCCTCTTTGATCTGTGATGTTTTAGGGGGGGGTAATGGCAACCTGAACTTGAGGTCTTCTGGCCTTTTTTCCTCCTTACCACAAACCCTTGATATTTCCTAAATGAGGGTTTTGTTTCCTTGCACTAATACTCTACAACCAGAAACTGAATCTAGTTATCACTGGTTACGTTAATTGATATTTTTTCGTTTCTCTTCCCCTTTGTCATTAAGCTGGATTTGAGCTTCACATACCCTTGCAATTACTTTGAAATTCCAAGTCTCCTTGCAACTACTTTGAGAAATCTGAAAGCTAAATGATTCCCAAGTTTAAAATATGATGCTCCCTAGTTGAAAGGCAAAAAGCAATATTGTTATATTTGTATTCTGATGAAATTCATTATGTACAATATAATTTGTGTCTCCAAAACAATGTACTCTTCTTCAATTAGAGATTAAGCCAGATACTGTATTTCCTCCAGATCTCTGTAGTAACTTTTCCTTTTTTTTTCCTCCGTTCCCCCCCCCTTCTGGTTTTTTTTTAGTTTTATTTTTTTTTCAATGAAAATACAGACGGAATCTGAAGTGTGTATCGCTGGCAGTAAAACAAAAGTTTACAGAGTTTTTCTTCTGTTTATTGTAAATCAACTACAGAACAGCAACCCATGGCGTTAGTCCAGGAAGCTGAGATTATGAAGTTAGGAAGTAGAAAGATGAACAGAAAATCATGTTTATAAATCTCAATGAGCATCTTTCTTGCTATGCAGTGAGGACCTGCTTCAGCTCTCTTTGAAGTCAACAGGAAAACTCCTACTAGCTTCCAGCAGTTGGCTCAGACCCTGATGGGTCCTATTTGTGCCCATTTTCAGGTGGGACATGGTGAGTTGCAGTGAGTGCAGAGACCTGTAACTACTGGGATCTGCCCAAGGACCTTGGATGCAGTGGGAAATGAAGGTGAAGAAGAAAAGTTACTTATCACACCTCCTTGCACACTGGTTTCTTTATCCATGGGAGCCCGAGAGCACTGGAAATGGTGCTATATTAATGTCCAACATGTTGATGTGTTAGAAGCCCCAGGTGCTGTCCACAACTACATTCTTCTGAACAATATTTGAAGTGTAGCCTAGGAGAAATCTGTTGTAATTTTTCTCTCCTCCTTTCTGTATTTATAAGCCTACAATATTGTAAGTTTTTACTGTGGGTGGACAAGCAACATCCACTCATATCAAAGAAGATACAAGTACAGATAAATATAACTTTATACATTCATTTTTATATAACTTATGCAAATGTATGCGCAAGTTAGTCACAGTCCCCAGGCTGGCAGCAGATAGCTGATGTGGCCATTGTTTTGTAGCTTCATCTGGACATTTGTGTTGCTGGATATTCCTGCTGCCTTTAAGCACACATTTGCTCTGTGCTTGCTAGAATCACAGAATCATTTTGGTTGGAAGAGAACTTTAAGATCATCAAGTCCAATGGTTAACCCAATGCTGCCAAGTCACCAGTAAATCATGTCCCTCAGCACCATATCAACATGCCTTTTAAATCCCTCCAGGGTGGGGAACTCAAATACTTCCCTCTCCTAGAGCAAGATTTGGCTGGAAGGGTATGTCAGAATGGGACAGAGCAGTCATTCTTCTTTACCAACAAGGTAGGGCTTGGATAAATTGCATCTGGAGGCCTCTCATGATTTTGTTTGGTTTTCTCAAGGGGATTGGAAAGAAGGGTTTAAGTCTGAAAACTGAGGAATGAACCATGAAAAGTTGGCATATGCATGGACTGTGGCCTTCACTGGTATCTATCTTCTTGCTTAATGCCCACCTCCTGGGACAGTGGGATTGTTGATCTCCAACTGTTAAATAGGAAAAAAGTATCTTTCTCACCATCACATCACTGGTTTCTCCAAGAACAGTTTGTTTTACCCAGCACTTGCTGTTAAGTAATAACTGACCATCTTAGAAAACAAACTGAAGTATATAGACACAGAAACTTATTGTTCTCATTTTATGAGAACTTACCTGTTGTTCTCCAAAGACCAAACAAAAGAAAAAGGCCAATTTTGATTTGCTGGGTTCAGTTGTCCACATTAGTATTCTTAATGTTCATCCTTATTTTAAACACCCATGAATAACTTGGTCCCTACTGCTTAGATTATAGGGTTTAGAATATGAATTTTAATAATTCTAATTAATGGTGTTATCTTTATTATATTACTTTGTACTTGTGTTCACTCTTTCATCATGAGATCTCAAAGCACTCTATTAAACTGCACCAAAGCTTTGTAAAGTATATGAATTTTAGCCTACTGAGTTTACGTATTGAGTAAGCATAGTAAGGAGAATGAACAGTTTTTCCAAAGTTCATTTCAGAGCTTCACATTGATTCTCTGCAATATTTAAACACTGAGAAAATTAGACTCCAGAAAACTTGACTCCCACTTCTACCCACTAAATTATGGATCTCTTTACTCCTCATTCTGAATTTCAAGTAATCTTTGAAAAATTTGTATTCAGGAGTCTTCAAATATGAATAGTGATAATTATATCAATATTATTAATATGCGCTATTAAAAGACATAAATCTACATTTGCAAAGCTTTGATGTGCTTACAAAACTGAACTTTCATTTAAAAGTATGTTTTTAAATCATGTATGTATTACAGAAATCTATGAAGACTAGTCTCACAAAGATCTGCATGTGCTTAGAGAGATGATTCATGTGCTCCTGTGAGCATTGTAGATATCTGATGGAACAGACTTGCTCAGCATCTCACAGGTAGTCTCCCACACCATTTTTTGTGTGTGTGTTTCCTCCTCTTTGTTAATTCTGGGTTTGTTTTTTTTTAAAAAGCTTTGTTTCCTGCACTGTTATATTTCCATGTGATTTTTATAGCACTACAATGGTGAACTGCGAGGATTATCACCTGGAGAAGCTGTGAGCTAAATTCACACTGGACCTCCGTGGTGGACTCTTATCTCTCTGATAATCTTGCCTTTCAAATCCAGACACATCGATTGCTGTAGATAACATTGTACTCTCCTTAAGTTACATACATCTTCCCTTTCTTTCCCACTGCTGTAGAGGAAGGTGAAAGCTGGTCATTCACTACATGGATTTCCTATTTCTAGAGGATTTTCATATTTCAGCTTTGTCAGTAGTTCAAACTCGAACTTCTATTCATGAGAACCATTTGGTATGGTATGGAACCATTCTATGATTACTCTTTCCATTTGGACATTTTGAGACTCTTAGCTAGTTTAAGAATAATAATAATAAAAAAAAAGTTGATACCTTTATTTGACATTAGAAGCTTGCATTTTTAAACCTGTACTTGTAGTTCGAGGTTGCTGACTAGGAAAATCAAGACTCACTGAAATGACTGTAATTCTGAATGCTATCACCTTTTAATGATGGTTGTTTGGTTTGTTTGTTTGGGGTTTTCTTGCTATTTGGAATTTTAATCTAAAGGTGCATGCTAAGGAGTTGCTCTCTCTCCCGCAGCTGCTGAAGGCAGAAAGTCACTGGCAGAGAAGCAGAAATGTTTTGAGGAGCAGTGTCAGTCTCCCTGTCTCTTTTGCACTAACCACCAACAGCTGGAGAACAGGCAGCAGAGAGGCAAGGGGATCACATCTCACAGATGCGTGAGCACAGGCTTGAGACTGAGCAGAGTTTCCAGGGGAAAGGTACAGGTCTTCCTTGCCTTGACTTGAGTTTCTGTAATTACATGTTTTTAAATGCTAGTACAAATCTTTGTAAAATATATGAATTATAGTCTATTGAGTTTATGTATTGGGTAAGTGCAGTGATGTATTTTTTACTTTACCAAAGAGCTGAGCAATGTGGCTAACCAGCAAGACGGAGAGGACCTGGTTGGGGACATAGGAGAACTGGGCAGAAGAGGAAGGCATATTTTTATGAGGCCAAGGAGGTTTCAGATTTTTCCACTATGACTTCAGACTCTGGAATCACTGGATTCTGTCCTTTTCAGCAGAAGGGCCTGGCAGGTCAGCAGTGTATGGGAGCATATCCCATTGCAATTTATGGCTCTAAATGGTGACAGGACCCGTATGTATCTGATCTCGGGTCATATGTGGTCAAAAACTGTTTGATCTCATTCAGAAGAACAAGGAGTGTCCCACAGCTACCTGTATTTCACCCACTCTTGCATCTGCTTGAATACCTGGTGATGGCTAGTGTTGGAGACTTGACAGTAGATGTGTTGAGGAACCAGTCTGGCTCAGGATGAGAGTTTTTCTGCTTCTTTGTTCTGTGCAGCATAGTGGGATCCAGAAGTCTTTCATGCTCTGACCTTTAGGAAGTTGAAATGCTCAGATCTGTGTTGTCATTGAGTAAACAGCATTTCCTGCTTAAAACTTCAGGGGATGTAGATTTATTTTGCTTGTATCCTTACAACTGGTGATTAAAATTTTGTTCTTTTAAAAATTTTTACCTTACTGAATCACAGAATTGTTAAGGTTGGAAAAGACCTCCAAGATCAACAAGTTCAACCGTCTACCCAACATTATCATAACCACTAAACCATATCCTGAAGTACTATGTCTACACAATTTTTTTTAATACCTCTGGGGATGGTGACTCCACCACCTACCTGGGCAGGGAACCTTACCTTAGACCATGAGTATTTTAGTATTAAAAAAAAGATCCTTTTTTCCTTAGTGGTACACTTTTGATGAATGTAGTCACGTGTGAATAGTGTTGACTAGTAGTTATTTATTTGGTCAGACTGGTTAGTTTTCCTTCAAATGAGGTACTTGACTTTAGCAGTGGCAACTTCTCAAATATGTACTTAGATCAAAGCTGCAGAAGATAGCAACTTTTTTGGGGGGTGGGAATAAACCCCAACCTGAAAAACCTAACACACACAAGCTGGAAGGGCTTAGAATAAATTATTGCATGTCATTCTGTGGGGAAAATATTCCCTATGAACGCTGTGTTGTTCGCAGTGTGAGTGCCAGATCCACTCAGCTCTGCTTTGCTCTTCTGTCACCCTTATCACTCACGAGACGACACTCTTCTACCATAAGTGCCACCCCCAGAGGCATGTATTCATTTATAGGACTCGCATGCTTATGCTGAAGTCAGACACCCAAGAGGCACAGGATGAATTGGTAGTATAGGCAGATGCTTCCCGCAAAGAACCTGGGATGTTGAAAGAGCTTTAGTGTGGTTATTGTTTTGCAAGGCAAATCCATGTACTTGTCATCAAGGTGTTTGGGAGTGTTTCAGCCTTGTCGTACAAGCTGAATACCAGAGATGTAATCAAGAGTAGTATCATTTGGTGAGACAAGACCTTGAGGAATACAGCAAAGGGAAATATGCATAATTAGAACAGTTCAGTTGCAAGGGAAAAGGGCTTTGATAGCATTAGAAATGCAGCTGAAACACAGTCTACGTTGCTCTTTCATCAGGCATTGCATGGGATAGATATCAGTGAGCTAGGGAGGGCTCACGATCCAGTGAAGGAGTTGTAGAGTTCCCTCTTTGAACCTTCCCAACACTCAGGAAAATATCTAAGGTGACCACATACTGAGCCATGAAGCCTCCTCTCTGTTTGTGGACAAATACCAAACCCGAGATTTAAAAAAGGATCACTAGCTAAAAGCTTAATTTGAAGAAAGCAGTTTGTTTTGGTAGTTTGTTGAAGAATGTTGAGAAATAAGAGCACGACCAACTTCCCCCCGCTCCTTAATTCCCATAAAGGAAGAGCTTGATGTGAAGAGGGGTCAGACATGATAGCTATGGTGACAGGAAACCCATCATAGGTCATTAAATTCATTAGGGATGATGAGCTTCCCATGGTGCTTTCCACACTAACGTTTTTGCCAAAATCCTTCCTAGAAATTTCACTTGGGGGGAAAAAACCCATTCTCCAGTGACGCCCATACTGAGCATGCAACATCCATCATGCTTTATTTATATTTTTCACAAAATATTTACCACTGCCATAGTGATAAGTAACCTAAAAAAAGAGATGACGTTTCAAAGCAATTTGACCCTCTCTAGACCCTATCTAGAGACATTTCTATTCTTACATGTGTATTATTGGCAAATGTTTTGAATTTTTGAGTTTGGAGGGGAAAATAGTCAACATCTCAGGGATTCTCGAGCCATGGGAGACTGCTTTCCACCCAGCACTAAGTAGGGTACCAGACAATACTTAATTTTTAGGTGTCAAATGTGTTGTAACTATCCCTGGACCTTAACGTGCAGTGAATTAATAGCATTGCTCCTCTTTGCCTTCTCAGCATTCTGTAAGCCAAAAGGTGGCAGTTGTGGCAGTGTGTAAGTGGGTGACTTCCAAGAAACACCATTCAGTGAGTGCTTAAGGAAGGGACTCTGGTGCAGCTGCAGAGCTGATGCTCCTGCGGGACTTCAGCACCAACTGGCAACTGGCTTTTTGGGTGAGACTATGGCTGGAGCCCTACCTCCCAAAGCAAGCACTGCAGCAGGGCTCTGCAGGTGAGCAGTTTGGAAAAGATTTAATGATAATGTAAAAGTTATGGTTAGACATTCTTTGACTGAGGCTGCTGTGGCTGAGAGCTGCTGGGTGCTGTGGAACGTGAGCAGCGCTATGAATATCAGGAATGCTAATAATGGGATCCCATTTCTAACTTGGGAACAAGAGTTTCATGGTGTGCACATAACTTCCAGGGGCAAGCATTCCTCTTGTCTTGCTGGATGCGGGGTGTGGTTCTGCGTGAATAACCCCAGTCCTTTAAAAGAGTTCTGGAAGAGAGTCAAAGAATTGTTTCTTTGCCAAAAATCATAGTATGGGGAGGCACCAGGCTCAGGTTTTAATCCTGTAAATGACTCCAATGCAGTGGAGGTAAATATAGAGTGGAATTCAAGATCTAGGTCTTCGTTGGGTTTTGGGCATTTGTTGCTTGGTGGTTGTTGTTTGTTTTTTATATGGTTTGTTTAAATAAATAATTTAATTAATTTATCAGTATTTTCTCTGGAAGTGTTTGACAATTCATGATGTTGCTTGTTAATAAGGCAGTAATTGACTCTTGAGTGTTTAATATCATAGAATCATAGAATGTTAGGGGTTGGAAGGGACCTCTTAAAGCCAGTAGTAGAGGTCAGAAGAAAGGTATCAGAAGACTGCATATATAAGCATTTGCATATTTGATTTTGTTTGCACCAGATTCCTGGCTACCACTGTCTTGGAGTACCTAAGGGGGTTGCGGTTGTCATACAGGCACTTAAGTGGGTGCTTTGGAATTGTCTTAGGATGGTATCGAGGCAATCCAAAGGCTTTCTTGCGTGAAGTATGCGCAGCGGAAGAGGGAGGAGGAATGCGTGGTATTCCTCTCTGTCTTTCTGGCACAATTGTCCTGGTGGTTCTGTTTCAGCTGGTGGAATCAAGAACAGTCCTGTGACAATGCTCCACAGCACGTGAAGCTGCTTTTTCTGACCCTTATGTGACACCCAACTGCAGCATTGACTGGCAGGGTTTGCAGCTCCTTTTCCTCTTTGCTGTCTTTGGGTGCCATGAGCGCAAATTTTGGTGTGTTTAGGAATCTGGCCTTATATTTGAAAACTCCATGCAAATATGGTAATAATAACTAAACTGACATTTGCTTTTACTTCTGTATAGTATGTCTTTAATATGATTACTACCCTTAACATTTAAAGGAACTTTGACAGTTATGTAATCCCTTCAGCATTTAAGTACAAGAGGAATTTATTATTAAGTGCAGTGGCTGGAAATGGAGCACTGTTTTTTCATTCACACTATAAACAGTTATGTTGGATTAGTAATCCTGCTTGATATTAATCAGTAGGTTTATGAAAGGTGCAGTAGAAGGCAGAAATGAACAGTGAAGATGTTGTAAACCTTGGTTCCATAAAGTCAGACTCTAATACTTAGGGTCTCAACATTTCTTTCAGTGACCATTAGACTAAGGGGTAAGAAAGTACTTCATTATGGTAGAGGTGTCCCTAACTTTCTTTTGATAAACTTATATTTAGTTTTTTACTATATACAAGAGCACAAGTAGTGATGAAAGTCAAGACTTTTGAGAGCATTTTTAGGCTGTTTTGTAAAGAGTCTGTTTTTCAGACTGTTGTATAGATCAAGTATGATACAACGTAGGAAAACTCTTAACAATCAAATATTACATGACAAAACGAAGAGCATCTCCTTTTGGTGCTTATCCAGTATTAAAATCATGTGCAAATCACTTCACCTGAATATTTCTACCTAATTTGTAGGTTGTTATCTTTGAGCTACATAATTAATTCTTGTATCTTGCAAGCTGTATTGCACTGCAGGTTTGTTTTTTGTTTTGTTGGTATTTTTTGGGTTGTTTTTTTTTTTTTTAATGCTTCTGAATCTCTAGTATGTGTTCATGAAGCATTTACAGAGGAGCAAGGTCCTTTGGTTACAAATGTCATCCTGTGAGACCATGAGATGATCAAAGTGGAAGTGACACCCTTGTAACCCACGATGTCTTGAAACAGTGCATAATAAATTATCATGATTGGTTAATGAACATACATCATTAATGAAACAAAATATAGACATATAATAAAGGCTTTTCTTGTAAGTGTCAGTCATCTTCCTTGTTCAAGTGCTTCGAGATACATCCCTTACTCACCTAACATAATAGTTGACACGTATCCATATGTGCATAGTAATATACAGCAGAGAAATCAAATTGCAGTGTATGACCTCCCCACTAAAAGTAAAATTAAACTTTAATAGAATATGTGACATGTTTCTATACCTAGGTTTGTTTCAGGTTATTTTTTTTTCCCTCCTTTTATTTAAATCCTGCTTCTTATAGTTTGTTTTTGGGTTTAAAAAAAAAAAAAAAAAGAAAATCTTCATTGAATAACAGTAATCTTCATTAAACTACATATATCTTTCATGGATCACTTTTAAAGCAACATGACATTAGTTTTTTAAATTACCATGTCTAAATTTAGTATTTGCTTGTGGTGGGATCAAAAGTGTCAAAAATCTGCATCACTGCCTCATTATCAATCACTGTGATATTTTTGGAGAAGCTGATTGATTTGCACTGTTGGACCTCCTCCCTAGCATCACAGAAGGCTGCGTATCAATAAAATTAACTTTTGTCACTCAAACCAAATTGGGCTGAGGCATTTTTGCCAGAACAGCTGATGTACATGAAAGGAGGACAGTTGATCCCTGGAAATGTTCAACCCTTCTCTGGAAAGGCAAAATTAATTAATTAATCCTCTTCTGGTTGATGTCCCAGAGCTCTCTTTACATCTCAAAGGAAACCCAACAGGATCACTCCCACCCACAGCCAGTAAAAGGAAAAAAGCTGTGATCCAACCAGAAGTGCAGAGTGATGGCGATAGTGTGGACCAGGCTCTTGCTTGACGTATCATAGAGTCATGGAATGTTTTGGGTGGGAAGGGACCATTAAAAGTCATCTAGTCCAATCTCCCTGCACTGAGCAAAGATATCTGCAACCAGAGCAGGTTGCTCAGAGCCTCGGCCAACCTCACCTGGAATTTTTCCAGGGATGGGGCCTTGACCACCTCTCTGGGTAACCTGGGCCAGTGTTTCACCGTGCTCAGTGAAAAAATTTCTTCCTTCTCTCTAGTCTACTTCTTTTAGTTTAAAACCATCACAATAGGCCTTACTAAAAGGTCTGTCCCCACCTTTCTGATAGGCCCCCTGTAGATACGGAAAGGCTACAATAAGGTCTCCCTAGGGCTTTTTAAAATTTTTTTCCTCCAACCTTTCTTCATAGGAGAGGTGTTCCAGTTCTCTGATCATTTTTGTGATCTCCTCTATCCCTGCTCCAACTGGTCCCTGTCTCTGCTGTGCTGAGGACTCCAGAGCTGGACCCAACACTGCAGAAGGGTCTCCCCAGAGCCCTGGGAGCAGAGGGGCAGGATCCCCCCCCTCCCCTGCTGCCCACACTGCTGGAGGTACAGCCCAGGATGCAGCTGACTTCTGGGCTGTGAGTGCACATTGCCAGCTCATGTTTGGCTTTTCATCCACCAGTACCCCCAAGTCCTTCTCTGCAGGGCTCCTCTCAGAGTGCAAAGCACTGCTCAGCTGTGCCTCACCTGCAGAAGCCTTGAAGCTGTGATTTAGGTGCAGCCGCTCTTTGCCCTAAGTTCCCTGTTGCTCCAGAGGAAGTTGCTGCAGCTCTTTGCAGAGTACAACATACCTCTCATCTCCTGCCAGCTCTGCAGAGTGGAGTAGCTCCTCACGGCAGGATCATCACCCTCATCGCCTCCTCCCTCGCTTGTTGAGTGGGAGCCACTCTCCTTCCAACATCTGGAGGTCTGGTCTGCAGCATGGGGTGTGTGTGGTTCACACACTCCTCTTCTTCCATGGATCCAGTTCCAACCATACTGGGAGGATTGCCCAGTGAAGCGGAGCACGTCGAGTTGTCCTTGCTGCCAGCAGGCCACTGCAGTAAGGCAATAAAAAGACAACAAGAAGTCCCAGCCTTCCTACGACATCTATTGTTTTTTATTGGAGTTTGTATTAGGCAGAGTCAATGGAGGTGGCTGTGACCTGTCTGGCTGTGTCCTGCCTTGCAGGAAATCCACCACAAAAAAAGACAAAGCTGATTTTTCTTGGGCCTTTTGGCAAAAGAAGCAATTCAACTGAGTTTTACCAACTCTTAAAACTTCTGGTTTTAAGACAGAAAGTGAGGATTTGTTGGGCATCCATATCTTATTTTTTATAAATGCTAGCTCATCATCCAGTTATCACCAGATTCCTCACATCTCCCACATTTAGAGTCACAGAACGTTTTGGGTTGGAAAGGACCATTCAAGCTCATCTACTCCAACTCTCCTGCATTGAGAAGGGACATCTCTAACTAGATCAGGTTGCTCAGAGCCCCCTCCAACCTGATCTTGAATGTTTCCAGGGATGGAGATTCTATCGCTGTTCTGTGTCAACAATTTGTTTCAGGTACTCTACAGTGTACTGTAATTATGCGTATTATCTGCTGAAGATATGTACTGGGTGCATCCAGTCCTCCTTCCTCCCTTGAGTCTATCACTAGCCCATTGATATGTCCTTCATCTGTGTTTACTGCAACACTTCAGTATTCTCTGAATTGATGTGAAAGAGTTGTGAGAATTTTGTGCATTTCTGGGATTTTTGCTTGTTTCTTGGATGCTTAAGCTCTTCCATAGCTGCAGTCTGCCACAGGAGTCACCTGGTCCTCTTTTTCTTCTCTCCTTGCTGGTGAATATAATACAACAAAGCCCTCCAGGAAACTGAAGAAACGACTGAGCTTTTTATCCCCTCAGGAAAAGGTAGCAATTTATGGAGAGACTGCAAAAAGGCAGGATTAGGGGATTTTAGAAAATGTAAACCTTTTTCCTTTCTGGGTTGCGTAGGTCTTTCCCAAGACATCAGTCCGAAGGCAAGTGTGCTACCGTAGCGTAGATGGATGTCAAGCTTAAATTCAAGTTTGTATAAAGTCAGTACATGTGCACTCTCATGTGCTTGGGGATGGATGCTGTCAAATCTCTGTCTTCGTCATTAAAAAGACTGTTTCAATTATTGTCTGCGATACAAATATTTAGACTTCGATCTACTTATAAAGCCAGATAGGTCTTGAAAATTTTCATAAGTATTTCCTGAGCCAAGGGAAGGATGTCTGAGTCAGCTTGTTTTATCTCAGAGGAAATAACCTTATTTTAGTGTACCTGGTGAGACCACTGTAATATGTGCATTTCAATGTGAGAATACCTCAGACGCTTAGTTTTTTTGGGGTTTTTGTGGTTTTTTGCTAAAGTTTCTGAACAGGAAAATCCAAAAAGGACAAAAGAATCTCTTTTAAACCCTTAAGCAAATGAAATATATAGATTTGCACTGTCTTTTAAAAATAATATTCTTCAAATTCTAATTAACAATTAGGACTGGGCACATGCAAATTCAATTTGATAAAATTTTTAAAAAATTAAATTGAATTTGCATGGGACATGAAAGGAAATGATCTAGTTGGCAATAATGTTAATTGGTTTCTCTTTGCTCTTATACTATTGTGGATGCTTGGATAAGTCAGCTGGAAAGAAATAGATAAACATGTATGAATTGCACTCTGCGCTGGATGAGAAATAGTTTCAAGAGGCGGAGCTATTTCATGATGAGATCTGGGCCAAAATATTAAGAATGGCGACAGTTTGTAAGCCAGTGATCATCTTTTCAATGTTTAAAATGAGCTTCAAGTTGACATTAAAGTTCCTGTTCTTTCAACCTTTTTGAAATTTAAAACAGCTGTTTAAATTAATTTCAAAAAGAAAGTTGGGGTACTTCAAAAACTTAGTAAAAGGCTGGAGAAAAAGAAATCTTTAAAATAAACCTGATTCTGCAAACAAGTCTGGTGTTAGCAGGCTTTTTGCTATTAAAAAAAAAAAAAAAGGAAAAACCAAAAAAGGAAAAAGGTCCATTTGTTTTAATCTTTTACATACACTGTTTTATCATAAAATAGGCCTCACATATTAATAGTTATTTTAAATATAGATGTCATTTCAGATGGGACTTTCATACAAAACTGGTTTTCTGAATTGAAGCAGGTGGAGCTGTATCAGACTGCAGTGGTTGGAGATGATACTGGAAGCTGGGAGATGGTGAAGGTATGGAGGGACAGTGCTGGCATGGGGGAACAGCTCACCACCACAGGAAGACTGAGCAAGTACCATCTGCATGCTGGTGTGAATCCTGGAATATGTGATTTCTATCCTTGGATGAAAGAAAGACTTATGCTACAGCCGCTCTATTTCTGGACCTGTCAGAGTAGTGTTTTTGTCACTAGTGAAATGCATCACAGACTGGTTTGGGTTGGAAAAGACCTTTCAAGGCCATCTAGTCCAGCCCCCCTGCACTGATCAGGGACATCTGCAACTAGAGCAGGTTGCTCAGAGCCCTGGCCAACCTCACCAGCAATGGTTCCAGGGATGGAGCGTTGACCACCTCTGTGGGCAACCTGGGCCAGGGTCTCAACACTCTCAGTGTAAAGCATTTCTTCTTTCTCTATAGTCTAAATCTCCCTCTTTTATTTTAAAAATCGTCACCCCTTGTCCTGTCATAGCAGGCCTTGATAAAAAGTGTGTTTCTTTCTTATAGGCCCCCTTTAAGTACTGACAGACCTCAATAAGGTCACACTAGGGCCTTCTTTTCCCCAACCTTTCTTCACAGGAGAGGTGTTCCAGCCCTCTGATCATTTTCTGGCCTCCTCTGGCCCCACTGCAACAGGTCCATGTCTTTCTTGCACCGAGAAAAAAATAAAGCATGATTTGGGTCATCATCTTTCTATTCACTGCTGGCCTCTGACATGCTATGGTCCTGGAGTAGGTCGATATGTGTAATCATGGTCTGTGCTTTATTCTTACATCAACTTCTAGCTTAGCTCCAAAGCTGAATAATGACATCATCTTGAAACAGATTTTACAGCTGAAAGTGTATAAACTGTGAAAAACCTAGTCCAGAAAATAATGTTAATTAGGATGAGAGCAGGCATCGAAGCATTCACAGACACAGAAAAGCTGATCACTTCTGAAACAGGCTGTTCCTTTCCTAACCTGCTTGCCCCTTTGAAACTTGAGTAATGTTTGTGTAGTATAATTTTTGTTTTTTAAATTTATTTCATTGTGACTGACTCTACATAGTCTGTCTGTCCAAAAGGCAATTGTATTCTCACCTGATTTCCTTTTCTTCAATGATAAGAATATTGGGAGCTATCAATTCTGGACATATTTATTCAAAGGCTAGAAAGTACACTGAACTGTTGTCTAGTGTAGACTTTGTTTTAGGAGCAAACATAAACACGAAGAAACTATAATCCTGGTGTAATGTAGGAATCTAATTAAGACTAATGAGGCAACATTAAATTTAATGTATGATGCATTTTATATGCTTTACCATTAGAGAGCTGCAGCAAGCTGTTCATCAGAGCATCGAACTTTGGTGAATAAGCCCCTCAAGGCATTGTTAAACAATCTGGGCTCAGGCCTTCTCCTGCCCATTAGATTGTGTTGGGCTTGCAAAGATAGAGATATAAATGGAAATTTGGGTGGGAGAGGGGGGTTGGAGAGGAAGGGGGAGGACACAAGAAGTTCTGACCATCTCTGAAGGGTTCAGGGAGCTGATGAAAAGGGAAGATAAATGGATGGCTGTGTGGGACACTCTCAAGGTGGTAGAAGGCGGGGACAGAAAGGAGTAAGACAAATGGTAATGTGTGAATTACTGTTTCAGAGGTACCTATAGCAATGGGAATGTCAAAAAGCTGGGAGTTAGGAGACACAATATATCAAGAAGCATGGTCATGGTGATCGTTGCTTAAAACTTTTTAACATTAAGGGTTTTTTCTTCTTTTTTTTTTTTTTTTTTTTTGTTAAACTCGCTAAGTTCAGTAAGTGCCCTGCTTGTATTTAACTCTGCAGAAAAATAATATAGCTTCACATTTAGGTTTCACTCTCCAGACTTCTTCACCCCAATACAAAAGATGACTCCTTTCATAATATGAACAAAACTTTTAATGATGATTTATCAAACAACACTTCATAGTCTCCATTGAAGAAATGGATGTTCGGTATGTTGTTGTAGTGCATGAGCATTGGCTTTGCAGAGCAGCTCTTGAAGGTGAAGGATTTGGATGGTTTTGAGGTAAACCAAGTGCCAACATCTGACTTAATGATCAGGGAAGTCTATGTGGCACCATGGAAGTTAAAGAAGAGTTTGAATGAAGACTGAGTGCTGAGGAATGGAGAGATTTTTTGAGGAACATGTAAGGAGTTGACTTCATGGGTTTACAATATACACTGACACTATGGTGATTGGAGCACAAGGGTCGGAAGTGCAGCCTGAGCTGTAGCTTGGACAAACTTGTGAGCTCTGGTGTCAATCCGTGACTGCCAGCTGTTGTTGTCAGATGGGGCCAAGCACAAGAAGGAGATGAGGTAAGGAAGAGTTAGTGGGTGTGGGGAGGGGGGGCCCAAGAAGGGCTGTTGTCAAAGTGGATTTCAACCCTGCTGCTCCAAAAGTTGAGTTTTAGCCTACTACATCCTGAAAATTCATTCCAGTTTATATTATTGCATGTGTTAGTGATGGCTTGAGTGTTTGAGACTTTGAAGTATTTAATCTACACACGAAATTGGAATGACTTTTTTTTTTCTCTTTCTGATTTTTTTTTTTTTTTTTTTTTATTCTTCCTGTGGAATATAGCCATGGAAACCTGTAGTCTGTGCTGGAAAATAAATGACTGGAAATGTTCCTTGGTGACTAACTTGCTACAAGACGTTACTATAAGCGCAAACTCAAAGTTATACTTTCAACAACAAAAGCCACGTGCTAGTTCTGAATTAGAGATTCATCAGGGAAGCTGGTCTGAGGCAGAAGATACTGTTGGGATGATTGGCAGCAGTGCGGTGGGAAGACCAAAGTTACCTATTGCCAAGGTTTGGGCTGGAGAAATGAGTTATTACTCACAGGAACATCAGAGAGCACCATGAAAGCTCAGCTGGGGGCCGAAAGGAAAACAATGCTGCTAAAGGGGTCTTGGGGAGGGGGGTGGGAAGGAGTGATGCTGCGAGTGACGTGTTCACAAGTGTTTCAACATTGACCTAACTCCGCTGTTGTTGGAGTGTGGGTGGGGGGGACAACTTCAATGGAAGCAGATGTAGGCTTACACTGAGAGTTTTTACAGTCCCCTGGTGTGTGTGTAACGTGCTGGGACCACCCGATAGTACCTGACCTGCACTGCTCGAGACACAGAGAGAGAAAAAGCACATGTAAAGGGGGTTGTTTTCCTACTGTAACCTGCTCTGATCTTTCCCTTCCCTAAGGGTATGACTGTGTGTGTCTACCTGTACAAATTTGCCATTCTTCATTTGCTTCCCATACAGTGCTGAGCAGAAGGCAGATGGAGGATGCATTTAAACTGGGAGCTGTGAAGGTTTATGGAAGTACACAATGCTTGTGACCCCTCCATACTTCATCCCCTTACTCATCTATTCATAGGTGATGATCCCCTTGCTCATTTATTCATCTTTACTCTGTGCTCATCTATTCATAGGAAAATCCATGAGGAAACTGTAGAAAGTGCAGATGTATTACTAAGTGAGTTCATGAATTTATTTTTGTTTTACTGTTCATTCTCTAACCTCCAGTGCTTCAGGAGGAGAAGGGTTTCATTAATGCCAAAGCCTGACCTTCCTCATGTCTGAGCTAAAATACCATGTGTATGCGTCGTGTTCTTTCCCTTTAGGATTTCCTCTTTTCCTTGATGACATGTCACACTCTCTGGTCAAGTTTTTGCCTGCTGGATGCTCTCTTCTGGGGCTCCTGTGCTTGGGTCTTGTGGACCGTAGTGCTGGGATGTCCCCTCACCTTAGGCTCCCTTACCTGCTGGCTTTCACACTGGTCCACAGAGCAGCGTGTGGTTGTAACACAGATTTAAGGACATGTTGCAACCAAAGCAAACAGGGATAAGACATTTGCAAGGCTCCTAAAATCCCATCACTTGGTATTTAACCTAATTCTAGGGAAAGTGCGACAGATAAAGCCTACCTACTTTTTATGGTCGTGCATGAGTGTTGTTTGGATTTAGGTCAAATTCCTTGAAGGAGCTACATATCCTCTTGGTCTGTGTCGTGCTACAAATGGCTTTTCCTTTAGAAATGGATTCTCTCCCTCCTCTGCAGCAAGTTTCCTTTTCTTCTCCCTCTGAAACAACTGTGGTATTACCATAGTTTTGGATTTCTCTTTAATATATTAGCACGAACACGGATGGTGTAAACCTCAGAATAAACCCAAAGTGTTTGGCCTGATAGAAAACCACCCAGATGAGCCTTGAATAGGATTCATAAATTGTGTGTGGATCTGGCGGTTGTCAGAAGTCCGTCATTATATTTACTGCCAACGTGGCACAGATGAGGTGGGAACCGTTAGCTTTGCTAGTGGAGTGTTTTTCCTGCTGGGGTGTGGGTTGTGTTCTCAAAATCCATCTGGCCATTGCTTGTTTCTTCATCTCAACAAGTAGTCAAGGTGGTTTTAAGCTCTCTGAACAAAGACAATAGGTGATCCTTGCCCAGGAGCGTGACAGGGCTTTGTACACCTTTCCCTCCGTGGCTGTACTCAGCTTCTGTAGACAGTGAGCTGGTAAAGCTAAGGGTTAGTTTTAATCCCCTCCCTTTAACCTCATCCCTCCTTAGGGAGCTTCTCTTTTAAAAAGTAAATCACAAGCTATGATCTGGGAGAGACTGATACTCCCCACCTCTTCAATAGGTAAATTGCCCTTTTAGAAGAGTGATCCGTGCTCTTGTCCTCATTTTTCATAACTCACTTAAAAAAAGAAAAAAAAAAAAAAAGGAAGGGGGGGGGGAGCAAGAAAAAATAATCTTCCAGGGACTCTAACTTAGGCAAAGGCACTTTAGAGTCTTTTTCTAATGTCATTCTGAAGTTAAAAAACAATTTGACTTCAAGGGAGATATGGCCCAATTTTTTAAAAACTTAATAGGATTAGTCATGGGAACTATTTTTAGCAAAAGTTCAACTTTATCCATGTATTTTAATGTGGGAAAAGTGTGTCCTTTTCCCTCTGCTAATGTTTGATGTATTCCAGCCCTCCTGCGAGTGTGTTTGAGTATCTTAGGGGCTCTGGAGTGGAGGAGAACTTCCTCTCGGATTCTCTCTGTTTTCTTTCGTGAAAATGACATTCCTAAGCTGTTTCACTTTCTGACAGGAAATGGAGCCTTGCCAAAAATGATTAAAGTCCAAGAAAGCATAACAGTTCCAAAGCTGCAGCAGTTCTTTAGGAGTCCCGAGTTTGACATTGTGTCAAACAAATGTGAAATATTGTTTAATAAATTTGAATAATACAAGGAAAGGGAAAAATGGTTCTTGGCTTATAATGCTGGTGCTCTTTATTAAGTCTGTAAAGGACTGCCTAGCTCTAATAAATTGAAATATATACATAAATATACTTGTGCATGGATAACAGTTTAATATTGTAATATATAATGAATGGTGCACATGCACCCCCCACATGCAGATGTTGATTTATACATATGTATGACCATATATATATTGATACGTGTGTGTAGACCCACTCACCAGTTTGTATATATTTATACATGGAATTACCATTAGCAGGCAACTCCTGGGCCTGCTTCATATAAGAAATATCATATAAATATTGTTTATAAGGTGTGGCACAACATTTTGACTTTATAAAAATACTAATCTAATGCTAGATAAAATGCAATTTGTTAACAGTTTCTCAATGGTGTTTAATTCAGGCTTTGTTTAAAGTCCATATTGTGCAGTCTTTCCTCATGCAGAGTAATACCTTATGATGGAATTCTGGCATTATTAGAAGGGCCATGCTGAGGCTCATGAAAAGAAGAGAGAATTATATGGCACCCAATAGACTGGCTCTGCCACCTCTTTACATTTAGCAGCCCCGGAAGTGCTACCAGCCACTGAAAGTCTGATAGTTCTCGGTGTTGGTTTATGAACACAACAGCTCTATCAAAATGAGCCAGACTTCTGAGAAGTCTGTCCCAGGCTGTCCAGGGCAGTGGTGGAGTCCTCATCCCTGGAAGGATTTGAAAGACATGTCGATGTACTGCTGAGGGACATGGGTTAGTGGTGCCCTGGCAGTACTGGGTTAACAGTTGAACTTGATGATCTGAAAGGTCTTTACCAACTGAAACAATTCTATGATTCTATGTTCTTGTGCTGTTAACCTGGAGTGTGAAAAACTCCTGTCAGACTCCTATAGTCCTAAGATTACTTCTCAGAACCCCCCAAAACCCCTCAGCATTTGTAAGGTGGCTTCCATTTTCTTTTAGATTTTGATCATACTGAGTTTACTGAAATCACATTTTCAAGCTGCTCCCTGACCACAAGGCCAGGAATTTCCTTTTTTTTTTTTTTTTTTTCTTTCCCTCTTCTTGATTTTAATATGAAAGCTGAATTATGTCATCATCAGTTTCCAGGAGCTCTGAATTAAAAAATGCATCTAATGACTCAAAGCTCAATAAAAGTGGGACATTGGTGGACAACTTCACTAGAATAATCATGAAAAGTTGCTGTGCTGGTTCTTGCAGGAAAACCCTACTTGTTTCCCCTTCATTGGATATGTTGCTTCTCCACCAAAATATGTCAAATATTCAGGAACTTCTAAAAGAATAAAAATATTCTGCTGACAAGGTCTCAATACACTCATTAAGTGAGGTGAGTTTCAAAGTAAAGCTATAGGAAAGGTTACTGTTTAACATTCTTTGTACAGGACTGTGGTGTTACTTGTTTAAAGGGAGTCATCTTTATCAGTTTTGTAATGGCATTTGAGATTTCACATCGGTAAAGTTGAGCTGGGACTGTTCATACTGTCATTCAACAAGGACAGCAATTCACGGCCACTTTTCAGACAAGCTAAATTGATCAGACAAGTCAGTCAATGTCATTGAGCACTATTTGTCACTTCATAAGCAGCTACAATCTGCTCTTCTATAAATGCAGAAGGACCGTCGAATAAATCACATCAGCCAGTGGGAGTAGATAGTATCCCTTCATCCATAATTGGTGCGGTCCTCTCCTGTCACATTCGTTCATTCCCCGCCATTCCGACGCGGATTGACGCTGACAAAGAAAGAGCAGCCGCTGTCAAAGGAGCTGGAGTCTGTCTGCTACTCCGCTCTCCCCGCTAATAGATATCTATCATAATATTGCATTAACATCACCAAAAAAATCAGACTTATAACTCCACTATCAGGGTGTATCGATGACATATGTAGGGGTCTCTCTTAGGTTACGGGGAAAGCTGATTGATGCAAAAGGAAAGCTTCAGATTAAAACCGCTTACCAAATCCATCAGCGTTAGGAATATTTACTGCAGTGTGTGTGCTGCTGCTAATTTCACAGACAAAACAAAAACAGAAAATGAAAAAGAACAAAGAAACCCCAAACAAATAAACCGAACCAAAAAAAATCCCACAAAAATAACCCACCAAACAAACAAAAAACCAACCAAAAAAACTCAAACAAAAACAAAACTAACAAAGCAAAAAAAAAATCAAACAAATAATAATAATAAAACAAAGGAGATAAATTAGGGGAACACAATGATCTGTTGTAAACAGCCCTTCTAGAAATTTGTTTATTGTTATTTTCTGCTGGTGCAGGGATACTTTATGTACTTTGTTTCTCTTTAGTGATTGCGTGGTTATATAGTTACCAAAATAATTAAGGAAATGGAACACTTTGAAAAAAGATTAATGACTGTTTAGAATACAAAGAAGTCCCCAAAACTTCTGTCTGGTACTGGGTTTGACAAAAGAAGAGTTTTCTGTGCAAACAGATGAAATTAGCAGAGAATAGGTATTGCAAAGGTGTGCCAGAACACAAAGATTTTTTTATTTATTGTTTATTTTTTTTTCCTGGAGAAATACTAGCTGGTTTCTACCAGGAATATGTTAGATTAATCAGCTCGCTTGGCCCTGGCAAGAAATCGTGTCGGAATACCCAAACTGCTGTGTAGTCACATGTAAATCTCTCTGACAACCTGGAGGCACGGATCATTTGTTCAGTGTTCGATTCCAACAACATGCTCATGAGGGAAAATACCTTGTTTGCTTATAAAAAGATTGTAGCTGATTATGTAATTGCTGTGGAGGGAGCACTGGGGTCCTTGGGTCTCCAGGCTGAAGATCTGGAGATTTTTCTATTTATTTTTGGGGAGGAAAAAGTCTTCAAGTTGTTTTGTGTGCGTGTAAGCAAGGCTTCAGATAGCCTGTCATGTGGGAAAGTAGTGAAATACTTGCTTTTTAAAGGTGCTCGGTATAAATGTCACGTTCCTGGCTGAAGTCTTTGCTGTGCCTGAAGGCAAAGCTTAATATCAAATGATTCTTACAGTTTTCAGTCTGGGACATCTCTTGACCCGTGTGCACAAATGATGAGCAATTTTCCTTTCCACGTTGGCTTCTTTACCTCCTGGTGCAGAAGAAGTTGTCCTGAAAACATGCCAGAAACCTAAGTAATAGGTAAGCAGAAATGATTTTATCTATGAAAGACTTGGTTCTGTTAATATTCATATAAATTCTGCTATAAATACAGCCGGTGTTCAAAGGAGAACTCAAAACAGTACATCATAGAAACATTCCTCACTAAATACAAGACCTTGACGTTCTTTTAAATTAACATAATAGAAATGTTAAGCCTAAAACCCAAAATGTGAGGCAAATCAACAGTCAATGGAGAACTGAACAGCATCCAAAGGAGGCAGCTTACATAGCAGTGCATTCATTGTCAACATCTGATACTGAAAAGGTCAATAGTTAATTAAATAATCCATCACCTTAGGATAGAGAGCAGTCCTCACTTCTGACAATCAATGACAGAAATATTAAAAGGTCAGAAAATGAGTTACTATATATTGTGTTTTCTTTCTGTGCATTATAAAGATGTGACTTGTGTTGAGGGGCATGGGCATGAAGATAGGTAGGAAGAAATATTATCTGTTGCCCAAATATTTTCTGAAGTGCTCTTTTACTAGGCTGCTGTATGTGCTGGCTTCTGAAATGATGGGCCTCAGAGATGCGGTAAACTTTTAGAATGACAATTTGAGGCTCTACCATGGAATTTATAACACCCTTTAACAATTGGGATGCTGATGGGAGCGTCTTTCTCCAGTGCTGCTTGAGGGTACGCTGGAATAAACTGGGTGAGTGTACTGATACTCAGGTTTTGTTTAGATAGGGGTAGAGTGACTTCACGAGCATGAGAGGATGGGGCATTTTGTGCCTGTTTTCTAGACTTGATAAGAACAGCTTTTTAGCAGGTAGATGAAGTCCAGACACTGATTCAGGTGTTGGTCCCAGACAGGCTGCTGTTCGCACTGTATTGCCAATGCATGGTGAGCTCCTGCTTCCAGGATTATCCTTAGAAACAATTGTGCTACTTAATTGCAGGTCAGGTTTTTGTCACTGAATTTTTATAAATAATTTAAGTTAAATACAATAATGGTGTTGCTATAAAGAGTTTTTGCTTTGCTGCCCATTATAGGCTCTTTGCAGAAGCGTTTCCCTCCCTGGTTGCAGGGCTATTCCCATGTTATATTTGTCAGATGATGAACATCAGTAACTCAGAGAATTTTTCCATTCCTTCCTCAAGACTTTCTGAAGTTTTCTCATTTTCTGAATGGAAAATGTGCTTTACATATGGGGGGAAACAACTGACTCATGTTCCTGTTCCCGTTGCATCTGTAGAGGGGTCTTCCTCATACCCTCCAGCAACTCCACTGCCCTCACCATGTTCTCCCTCCTCCTGGGACCTTCCTACCTAAAGGAAGGGCTATGAACACAACGTAACAGGGATCTGCTTCCCTCTTCTCAGCGTGGAACCTATGCATATTTATTATTACACTCTAAATTCTCTAAATTTTACTTTCCTTTTATGTAGCTTTTACCCTGAGTGTATGAAAGTTACCATGCTGAATTCTGGCAAGTGTTATATGATTATTTTATCTCTCACTGTAAAGTGTTTTGAAAGACTTTGTATGGGAGGCAATATAAAAATAAATTGAATTGAACTGTGGCTTCACCTTCCCACTTTTTTAGTGCAGAAACCTTTAGAGCAAACACTCCAATATAACGACAAAGGAGGAGATTAAGACTGTGTCATGAAAGAGGTGATGCTGGATGACAGGTCCGACCTGGCGCGAGCACTTTGGTGGGTTTGCAGTTGGCTGTGTGTTAATCAGATTTTAAACATGCTCACACCTGGGAAAAAAAACCCATTTGTATTTTTAGTGGGAAGGTTGTTTTAAGCCATGAGAAAGGTATTAGATATTTTCTGCTGCAGTGTATTTATATAAACAAAGGTCTACCTGAATGGTTGTGCAAACATCTGTTCTGTTCTTACCCAGCATTGCACGGTTCATTAAAACGTACCCTGTTGGCCTCTGAAAGGCCAGTTCTGGAAGCACATAATCGTATAGAATCCACAATTGCAATAATTTGTCTTTTAAAAGAAAATAATCTTAGCTTAGGGTAATGAGGGTCTTGTTGTTTTGTGTTTTGTTCTTTTTTTTTTTTTTTTTTCTCCCCCTGTAGAAATATGATTTTATGTTTTACAACACAGGCTCAATAAATTACATTAATAAATGACTGTTGGTTCATGAGAAGTGCTGTATTTTGACAATATCAGCCAACCTTTCCATTTGTTTAAGCAGGAAAAGTGAGAAGCCAAAATAAAGCTGTTACAGAAGAAATCTCAAGAATGTTTATGAAACTCTGCTCTAGCTACATTTATTAGGAGTTGAAGCATAGTCTTGATTTGTCATGCAGAATTCCAGGGGAGTGAGTAATTTTTAGAGCTTCTCTAAATGCCAGAACTTAATATTTTTCTGTAGTAATTTGTTTGTAAACATGGAGTAAATTGTATAGGTTGCAATGTGACGAAAAGGTGTCTATGATTTGTCATCTTTTAACAGCTGTTGGGTTTATTTTATAGCATCTCATGGGGTTTTCCAGATAAATGTGCTGTTGATGGCAAGCAAAAGCACCCTGAGGATCTCTGATGCACAAAGTTTAACTGCAGTAAGCTGTTTGTCAGGGATTTGATCTCCAATGGATCAGCTCCCCTGGGTCACTGCTGTTTCCACCAGGGTGTCCGTGTGTTATCTTCAGAGAGAACCACACAGAAGAGAAGGAAATCTCATTTCTGTGTAGGATGCTTCTAGCACCCTTCTTCTGATGTGAAGAGGGGGAAGCACACCTACCTAAGGATGATTTTTATGAGAATGCAATTCATGAAATTTACTTCCTAAATTCCCTAGTGTTGCAGGTACCCTGGATATTTGTTCCTTCTCTTTCTCATCTTGTGCCATACTGTAGTTCTGGGCTTTGGTCTTTCATTTAGCAGTCTGAGGATGCATCTATGTTAGTGAACAGTGGAGCAGAGGGATTGATCTGAAGAGGAGGGTTGTTGATGCTGAGGACCTCATTTCTACCATGCTTAGGGTTAAACTTGGACTGAGACTAGTATGGTCCCATGGATTTGACACACTGTTAGTGCTCAGACTTCATTGGGTCTTCTCTTGGTGTGCACCTGCATTTTAGTGCTGTTCAAAGGACACCCAGTGCATGGTTTCCGGGCAGCTCTTTGCAGTGGCTCCTGGTGTGGTGGGTAGAAGATGTTGGGAGGTATCTTTCAGAAGTTTACTCAGGACTCATATGAAAATGCTTGAAGGAACACACACCTGAATGTTAGACAATGTTTTGTGTCTCTTCCTTATGTAGCATGTTGAGTCGTGTTCTGTGGACTCTTCAAAATTAGACATTTCTAGCTGAAGATCTCTTCTACACTTCAACACCCTCATTCACTCTTTATGCAGCAGGCGAGTGGACATCTCTGCAAGTGCCACCAATGCTCTGTCACTGCATCCCTAGACTCAAAACCCAGATGTGAGCACAATGGTAATCCTAGAAACCAAAGTTAAATCATGGAGACTGTGTCTGAGACACACATTGCCTCAGGAGGGACACGAGCCTGCTTCTGCTAGACCTGTGTGCTCTTGTATCCTTTCAGAGGTTTTTCATGGCTTTGAATAATGTGGTAGTGACTACTTGTCTGAACCAGTACATCAGTTCTCATGGTCTCCTGCTCACCAGATTGATTACACCATGTCAGACAAACACAGTAGAAGTCATCGTCTGAGGGGAAAACCCACTCATTTCTCACTGCATTCCCAACCACTTCAGAACCTCTGCCAGCACATGTTAACTCCGATAACATTTTTAGATACTGCTTTGATGCAATGAAGGCCTTGCTTGCTTGCAAGGCCACGTTGTCTGAAGTTCTCCCATCCCTCATTTAAATCCAACATAATTAGTACAACTACAGGCTTTGTTGTTATACATGCTGAAGTATAATGGCTGCTATTATAGCAGCTTGCAGGAACAAAGATATATGATATTGAACGATATGTCAAGGAAAAATAAACATGTTTCATTTCTTCATTAGATAATGTTTATTTATAGCACAATATATATCTACCTCCACTGTACCATTAAAGTTTTGACTGCTTTTTAACTATAAAATTTGATATTGTTGTGGCAGCTGCACTACCCAAATGATTGCTATAGTACAGCTGTTATCAAAGAGTGAGATTTATAGCTACGCTACATGGTGTAAAGATATGTGCATATTTACTTTGTGTTTTACTACTTGTGTCCTATGTTTTTATGACACAAGGTGAGATGAAATAGTAAAATAATAAACTCTTTTGCCGTTGCAATAGTGAAAGGCACAGTTACTTTGAAGTTTGGTGTTTAATTTTCTATTATGCTAACAATAAAAACATTATTTTGTCTGCTTGATTATTTATTTATTTATTTAAATACAGTTCACATGTTAGCACCGATCTTAGTTTTTTATTTTATTTTGTTTTTACTTTTCAGAGAAGTACTGTGGAACTGAGGTGAGAACCACGTGCTTGATGAAACATGGCAGGCTATGCTATATCATAGCTAAAGATCAACATTCTAACTCTTGGTTGTATTGTTGTTCACCATATTCATCAGTGACCTGGATAAAGGGACGGAGTGGACCCTCAGCAAGTTTGCTGTTGACACAAAACTAAGAGGAGTGGCTGACACAACAGAGCTTTGCTGCCATTCAGTGAGACCTGAACAGGCTGGAGAGCTGGGTAGAGAGGAACCTTGTAAAATTCAACAAGGGCAAGTGTAGAGTCCTGCACCAGGGGAGGAATAACCCCCTGCACCAGTACAGGTGAGACAGTGAACTCCTGGGAAGTAGTTCTGCAAAGAAGGATCTGGGAGTCCTTGTGGACAACAGGTTCACCATGAGCCAGCACTGTGGTCTTGTGGACAATTATTAATTAATTAATCCGCTTATTAATCCACTGGCCCCAGTCTCCTGGGGTGGATTAATAAGAGCACGACCAGCAGGTCAAGGCAAGTTCTCCTCCCTTTCTACTCTGCCCTAGTGAGGCTACCTCTGGAGCATTGCGTCCAGTTCTGGGCTCCACAGGTCAAGAGAGAAAAGGAACTGCTGGAGGGAGTTCAGCAGAGGCTATGAAGATGGTGACAGGACTGGAACATCTCTGTGCTGAGGAAAGGCTGAGAGACCTGGGGTTGTTTAGTCTGGAGAAGACAAGACTAAGAGAAGATCTTATCAATGCTGATCAATATCTAAAGGGCAGGGGTCAAGCAGATGGGGACAGGCTCTTTTCAGTGGTGTCCAGTGACAGGACAAGGGGCAACAGGCACAAAGTGGAACCCAGGAGGTTCCATCTGAACATGAGGAAAAACTTCTTTCCTGTGAGGATGTCAGAGACCTGGAAAAGGCTGCCCAGAGAGGTTGAGGAGTCTCCTCTGGATAGATTCCAAGGCCTCCTGGACAATGCGATTCTGAGCCCCCTGCTCTGGGTGACCCTGCTGGAGCAGGGCTGTTGAACCAGATCTCCAGAGGTTCCTTCCAACCCCTACGGTGCTGTGATTCTGTGACTGTTAGACCACAGTGAGGGATGGCTTCCTTCATGGGTGCTTTTCTAGGAGAATTATTAGATGAATATGTGAGGACACCAATATCCACCTGTCCCACATGGCCAGATTGCAACTGTTGCCTGAGCTTTGCTCCAGGTTTGAAAAAACAGGCTCAGATCTTTCAGTAAGGGAAGGGATGATAAAGTCTGTCTAGCTCAATGACCAGATCCTGACCATTAATACAAATTCATTTATAGCCGGTGCTGGGCTCTCCAGTTCAAACTTGGGGCTGATCTCTTTAGGACAAAGCATTTTCAGGGAGGTACCTTTGGTTAACATTTCAACTTTTTCAGTGACTAGTGTCTCTTTATATATCCTCCCTAGTTTTCCACTAATTGGGTTTCAATCAACAAGAACTACCCAATCAAAAGGGCCTGCAAACAGAATTAGGTTATTTCATGACGTACGATGTATTTCAGCAGAAATGGTGTGACATAGGTTGAATGCAACACACAGTCCTGTGTGCAAGAGGAGAATTTTAAACTCAAGCATTCTCCGAAACTCCAAAACCAGAAGGAAACAAAAAGAGAAATTAAACTACAGAGGAAAGATGAGTGATAGACTTTACATAATTAATTTCCATGATGTGCTTTGGGTACCTTTTCTTTTAGTCCATGCTGATTCCAATCATGTCCACAGCAAATTCAATCTGATTGCACTAGTTGTGGCTGGAGGAAGAAGGGGGACATCAGTTGCCCCTTAAAATAATTCCATAAAGTACTATTCCTTGTTGCTAGTCTGCTTTCAGTTGCATTAATTGTATTGTTTCCTACAAAACTGTTAAATCTGTCACTTTTGTATTTTTTTGTTGCACTTCTTACTTTGTTTGAAACAATAAAATTTAACTACTGCAACTTGCTTATCTGCTCTCCTTTCAGCACGATTCTGCCTGTTGCTTGGAATTTTCCTTTGCCTATGCCATGCATTTATACCTCTCCATTGTACTTTTAAAACATTTGAATGAAATCAAGAGAGCATTTGAGATCCATCCAGCTGAAAGAGGAGAGCTCTGCGGTGCTTTGCTCTGCTGAGCTCCTGCTGAGCACCGGACAACTCGATGTTAACAGGCTCTTGCTGAAGATGGAGTCTGCACATCATGGGACAGGAACGTAAGGACTCTGCCAGGTTTTAATGCATCGTACCAGCTATTTTGACTTGGTAAGAAAAGTAACTCGTTGTGTTATGGTACATTTTGTTTTGTTAGCTTGACGTACCATTTTCTGCCCCTGCGCTCACACACTCTTTGAAAGCTATGTAAAAATGTTGTGAAAACAGGCTTTCTCATGAGGTCTCCTTTCCTTCCTGGATTTTTTCATGTCATAAATCCAAGAATAGCCTTTTGTCTTGATATTTTGGTATTTCTTTTTTTTCTGGCACAGAACAAAAGGCTATGACAAATAAAAAAAAAAAAATTAAAAAAAAGGAGAACTTTACTTCATGTCTTGTAAAAGATTTGGCTCGAGGTTTTGCTTGAGGTTTGAGAAAAGCTTCAGGCTTCCTATTATTTACCCAGTCATCCCTACCATGAACTTATTTTGCCTTAGGGTGACGGCTTGTAGAATTTGCTTAAGCACCACTTCTTCTGAAAACTTTGACCAACAACTTGGTGATAGCTGAAGTCCCTAAGCACAGACTGTACAGGGAACCTATAGGCGCAGTTAATAGGCAAATTACTGTTAATTAGGCAAACAAGCAACCGGTAAAGTAGATCTGGCAAGTGACTTGAAATTAGGTAAAGTAAATGTGATAATTAATAAACTGTAAATTTGGATGGATCATCTGAATAGAAAACCCATCAGTTTAGCTCTGCTGGATCAATAGCTGCTGTCTTTGTGCATTTTGACTGAAGCTATACCAATTCACACAACTTTGGCACCAAATAAAAATGCTATTTATGTGAAAAACACACTGCCCAGACTAGACAGAGATGCTAGATGGTGTATCTGTCCTACTGGTTTCAACAGGTTGCTACAGAGGTATATCTCTCTCTGGAGAGGGACTAACTCCGCAAGTGTGGAGACCATGACTTTAGATCAATTCACCTTAAAAGAGCTAAATTCTAGGATTGAGTGCTTTCACTGCTGGGTTTTTTGTTTTTTTTTTTTCCCTTCTACTGTGTCAAATAGTACTTGAAGATCAGATTTTGCAATTCCAGAGTAACCGCATCCTAATCCCTGGGTTTCCTGCTAATCAGAAACAATTTCTCTGTTGTTGGTTGTACTACTTTAATTCATTTTGTCTTAACTCTCTAACTACATTTAACAGAAGGTAGATACCTAGAAATTTTTACCTCTGTCCATAGAAGTTTTCCCACTGACCAGAGTTTAAGAGTAACTTAAATATTATAATGTTACAGAAATATTCTTTGAGCATATAAAGTGTATGACTATTCAAGGTTCAGGAAACAGAAATGAAAACCAGTAGCTCTGCTATAAAGAGTACTGCATCATCTGTTGAGTCCATTTTCCTTATTCAAAAAAGACAGAGGGGAAAAAAAAAAAAAGTGCAGTAAAATAGATAGAAAATAAGTAGCAGAAAAACACACTGAAATAACACACCCACTAAAATAATGAAGCCATAAACACAAGGAAAATTTGTGTTAAGGTTACAAAAATACTTTACCTCAGTTCCCTTGGGGCTAGTCTTTACAAGACACATGGCCCTTTTCACTTTATGAGAAGAATCCAAGACGTTAAGCTGTATTTCCAAGGCTGGGCAATGCTTAAAGAAAATATTGTAAGACTGCTATGTCTGGTCTAATCCAGGACCTTGAGCCTATGTTCTTTATAAGCAAATGCTGGAGCATATGCTTGACTTGAAGTATATCTGTCATCCAGCTGATGATGTACACTGGTCCATTAGCTGATGCGTTATAGAGCTGCTCCCTTAATGAGGGACCATCCCAGAGCAGTCATTTTTAAAACTCAAATGCTGAATATCTCAACTGTATGATTGTTTTTTGAGAGTGAACAATCCCAAAACTCTCAAAGTGATTATTTTTTTATCTTTACCATGTCACAGTTTCAGACTTTGCAAATATGCTACTACACTCTGACTGAGAACTCCATCTTTCCATTCACCATCTCCTTGCTGCTTTATGTTTTCCAAAGAATAAAAGAAGGTCACCTCTTGCTCCTACACGCTGGTGAGGTGATGCAGAAACATTTATAAGATTAACACTGATTGTGGGTTGTATCCACTGAAGCTGTAGTGGTGCAGTCTTAATGGCTGGACAAAGATAACTCTGTCTTAATAATACTTACACTATTGTTGTCTCCTAGGTCTTAGAAGTCTTTTTCCAGTGTCAGGCAAGATTAGTATTTCCTGTGATTGAAGTCAACGAAACTATTTGTGTGAGCGAGCACTGCTGATTTTGAAAGGCAATGGTATATTTTAATGATTATGGCCATATTTTGACCATAAGTACTCCAACATCTCATCAAGTGCCAGATTTTCAGCAGGGTTTGAAACGCAGTGCCTTTGATTCTAAATCTTGTGGCCAGGTTTTTTGCTGATCTGAACGCCCAAAACGCAGTTGGTGAGCTTTGCACAGAAAAGGGAAGGGAGGCCGTGGGGAAATCCGGCTCTGTGCCTTTGGCAGCCTCACAGTGGCTGATGAACAACTGGCTGATGGTGTTATTCCTCCGCAGGCTTCCACTGGCATCACCATGGGTAGCAATGGTCTGAGGTATGTGAAAGTACCACATGGCTTTGTCTTTCAGGGCAGCTAAGTAATGACCGTGTGTGGGGGTGGCATAAAGAGAAACTTTGAAGGTTTTTGAGGAAAGATCTCTTTCTTCACGTGCCACATTAGATAGGACTGTAGCATTATCTGATAAAGCAAATCTCATCATCTCTTTGAACTAAATGCTTCTGTGGTAGGCTCCTTGGAAATATATAATGGCAGACTTGTGTTTAAAACCATGAAAAGGGGGCTGGACACAGCTGCTGGACTGATTTCACAAGACCTCAGTCCCCCACCTCAATGTGGCAGGCAGAATATGTGGCACCAACAACATCATGCTCCTCCTGGTCATCCCTCCCATGTTCTCCTTCTCACTGAAAATGTTTCCCCTTTTTACAACCTAATGTCAGGAATGAACCTTTTTGACTGATTTTCACTGTGGCAGTGACCCTCCTTAGAGGTTCAAAGTGAAAGTTGTTTTGCTTTTTTAATCCCCTTCTAACGACAATGTAGCAAAGCCATTACTACATTGAATGAAAACAATTTTCCTTCATTATGTTATGATCGGATAAGAGAGGAATAAAGCTTTCACATTATGTCTCTGGACTCTTACATTAGTGACAATATTGAATACATACCATTATGAAAAAAACATTTATAACCTCTTAAATTTACTATATCTGATTTGGCATTTGCTGCCTCTCTGCTGGTGTCCATATGTGTGTGTTATAGATCAGTGTGCGTGTATTGTGTGGAAGGAGGAAGAGGGCTGAACAAGTAAATCCATCAGAAATGAATATCATACAGTACCCGCCTACTTCAAGGTATTTCTCGGTGTCCAGAAACACTCTCCATCAGGGCCTTTAAGACTCTCCATTTTCCACAGCTCCATTCCCACTCTGAAAAAGGGGTGGAAGTGCCTAGAAATTTACCTTGTCAGGGTTGGCGTGGGAAATAGTTTGGGTTTTCCTTTTGATTTTCTCTAAACTTTATCTTTGTTCTGTATTGTTTGTTTGTGCTGTTGTGTTTTGTTCTTCCATAGGTTAAGTAGGATGGGAGGAGGTCTGCCTCAGATGTACATATAGGCAAGTGTCCTTTCCACACATGTAAGAAAAGTCCACTGTGCAGGCAGCAGGTAAGATGATCCATTTCTTGACACTGCAGTGAGTATCAAGTGGGTCAAAGGGCCATGTGTCCAACTTGTAAAGTTTCTAATCTGTTCTTTCCCACTGGAAGGGGAGGGTGCTGATGTTCATTGCCCCTAGATTCCTACCAGAGATCTTAAAGATGCTTCTCTACACCTGTAACAAAGCCAACATGGAATCGCAGCATGGTAGGTGTTGGAAGGGACCTCAGGACATCCAACGGGTCCAACCACCCTGCTCCAGCAGGATCAGTCAGAGCAGGGAGCTCAGGTGGGCTTTGAAAGTCTTCAGAGAAGGAGAATCCACAACCTCTTTGGGCAGCCTGGTCCAGGCTCTGCCACCCTCAAATGCTAAATCCTATCTCAGACATGTCTTCAGAGGTAAGGGGGGGGGGTGTGTGTGTGAAACAAACAAAACCCAACCAAATAAAAGCCCAACAAAAACAAACCCACAAAACCAAACAAAAAACATGACAACAGACACAGAAAAAAAAACACAACAAACAAACCCTGCATAAATGAAAGTTCCTTCCTAACACACAAGGATTTTCTGCTTTTTCTTTACTGTCATTTAGCGCTGATTTTTTTTTCCTACCTGAAGTGACCACTGGAACTAATTTCAAAAGGAAAAATCACATTTGTGTCAGTTGTTTTATCTGCTGTTCAATAGCCTGCAGCTTTCTTAATAGTCATCTGAAGGGAATTTAAGAACTTGGTGATTTTCAGTAGGTGCTGGGAGTATGTGTCTGTTGTCAATCTCTGCTTCTCAGTTATGTGCAAATACCTCATTTCTGGTCATACACAACTCCTGATGTGTTTTTTAGGTGAGTCACAGATTAAATCCTAGCTACTGCCATAAATTAACATTTAAAATAAATTAATTATTTATTTTTACACACACACACAAAATGATTTACAAATAAGTATATAATTTTCTCAGTATCTCATGTGTTTTCTTCTTCTAAATGTACTGGTAGTCAGTGTGGTGGAATTTAAAATAAACCCTTTCCTGGTTTTGCTGGAATATTTGCTCGTTCTCAGTCATGCGAGCTGTAGAGAATGCATGAACTGGAATTTAAAGTAAAGATGGTTTAATGCATTGCAGGGTACACCTTGTTGGAGGTATTAATTCACTGCAGGTTTAGTCCACATGGAATCTCTGTATTTTTATGACATGTACCGTTGGGTGTAATGCCATACTGGGTATCATGTATAACATCAAAGAACTAAGTCAGTACAAAGGTATGCTGTATTTCTTCAGTTCACATCAACAAAATCCTTTTCAACCTTGGGTACCTCCCACCTAAAATCTTTTAGCTATCATTGCATTTTTGTTTGCAGCATTTCTGTCCAAAAATAATATTTGTAACAGGAAAATAGAATGACTACACTATCTTTTTGTTATGTTTTTTTGTTGTTATAGTTTAAAATTATTTAACTCTTAGGTGTCCTTGGAAAGTGGACAAGAATCTACCAAATAAAGCTAAGTTCTCAGGGTATCATCAGCTTGCTTTCCACCCTGTCACGAAATTGTTTTCTGAAATTGGACTGTTTCCCAAAGGCACCATGAAATTTTCCCCTGCTGAGATAACGTCCCACAGCAGATGTGCTGAAGCCTTCAGAGATTATTCCTGTGCCAGGATTGCAGGCTCTTCTGAGCACGTTGACAGAGGTTTTTGTGGACAGGCCCAAGCAAGGCAGATAAAAGCCAGGTGTGACATGGAAACTGCGTATATGTTTTCACATGGTATGTGAACCTGGAGCAATAGGCCCTCCTGAGAAGGTGGGCTTGCTCTCCTGAGCTTAGTGGCATCATATGTAGCTGCACAACTATGGTATAGCGTGAGTGTCTGTCTCCTTAACGAAGGTTGCCTAAATAAAGGAGTTTGGATGTGGACACACGGTTGAGCTGAGGTTTGGTGGAGCTAAGGTGTACTTATGAGGGAGGTGGGGACATGCCTTGATCAGACTGATGTACTGTCTGTTTCCTTTTGAGGTGACCCCATAATTCCACCAACAGAGGAATGATGAAAAGAAGACAAAGGAAACCTTTGCGTGTTCTGATGAGTAGTTACCATTAGCTGGCAAAACATGTTACGAACTGGAAGAGATTTTGTTTGACAAAATAATTTAAAATAGTGGTTGCAATAGGAACCAGCTGCTGGAGATATTAGCTTTGCAGTAATGCAATTATAATAACCTTTACACTTTCCATAGTGCTGCTTCCAGCAAGGGAAATGACTTTCATAAATTTATTTTCGTACAGCATATCTGAAAAATGCCCATCTCTGAGGTGGACAGATGCCAATTGGTACATAACATATTGTGTAACATATTTCATCTCGGGGCTCAGAAATGTCATAGGATCCACAGTATCCTTGAAGAACAGACAGGACCTCGGCTTCTGATGTGTCACTCAAAAGATAGGTTGTATATGACACATAGGTTGCTTTAAACCACTATATAATTTGGTGTGCTTATGCAAAGAAGTGCGTGTGGGATCGATGGCATATGGTATATTAAGAAAGAATAACACCAGATTTAAAAAAAAAAAAAAAAAAAAAAGAAGTATTCATCCATTAAATGGTGTAAATTAAAGTAAGCTGTCAAAATGACAGCACAATAATGCCATCTTTGCAATATCACATACTGCAGCATAGTTAAATCATATCACTTTTGTGGAAGAATTACAGATGAGATCCAAGAAAAAATTGCTTTTGAAATGCAATTCTTTGTTAGTTAAGAATCGTCACTGCTAGCCAGGATCTCCTATAAACACATAAAGCACAGGGTAACCATAATAAATCATGATAATTTATATCACAGCTAATTCTGGGGAAGTAGCATCAGGGGTTATACTTCAGATACACTTCATATTACTCAAAGCATAATTATTTTCATTAAAATATAAAATTGCTTACAGCCGATTTACTTGAAACACACAGCATTGCACATTTAACCATGTACACAACAGGGCCATGAGAGTTCAAAATAAGTAAAGTCAAGTGTTAAATAACAGCACTTGACTTGTATTTTTTAATTGCATATCTTTGTAGACACAATCAATGCACTTTTAATATTCCTTTTTAGTGAAACATTGGACTGGCTTTTTCAATTATCATCCTGTTGATTAAAAGTCAATGTCAAAATAAACTTGAGAAAACACTGTTAGGTGCTTGTATGTACAGCCTCTCTAATGGTTTGTGTGTGTCAAGAGGGCAAATTTTATTTCAGGAGGAGAAAAGGAAATGCTTCAAGTTTGTGAGAAGGCGAGCAGTGGAAGGCTGAAGAGTTTGAATGTTTTCAAGTGTAATAATTTCTAGCACCTCTCTCCTGCCTTTCTCTATCAATCTCAATGAGTTCTACAAAGAGTAATTAGTTATGGCCTCCAACACCACTGTGAGGTTGAAACTGGCAGTATGATGGCCCTTCAGCCATCCCTGGAGCAGAGCAGTCTTATGAACCCCTGGAAGATACAGGTTGGTTTAGAACAACCTGTGATGGTACATGGGATCTGTGCCTAATTGTTACATATTTGGTTTGATTTATTGCTGATTACCTGATTTCACTGTTTATATATCAGCAGAGCAGCAGAGATGTTAACCTGAGAGCAGTTTGTCAGTGAGCTGGAAGTATTCTCCCCTTGGGTCATGTTGTGCAGCTGCTGGTATGTTTGGTCATTATTTTATTATTATTAAAAAAAAAATAATATTATTATGTGCTAACTGTGTCTTCTTTTAAATTTTAAACATTTACTGCTTAAAATGAACCCAAAGAAATTCTGTGTCTCTCTGCATCATTTCTAGCAGCGACGACTTGGGACAAAAGTGTGGTTAAAGCAGAACATAAAGCTTCATGGCTGTGCTGAAGAAGGAAAGATGAGCTTTATCTGCACACACGTTGCTCACCTTTTGTGAGGAAGTTTTTTTTTCTGAAGCTTCAACAAACTGCGCTAACTTAAATGCTTGTACAAGTCTGATCAAGACCCAGAGTCTTAAGACAGAGCATATTTTAGGGCTTTGATCTAAGCAGAACCAAGACATCTCTAATATATCTCTCTTGATCAAATCTAGAGTTGGATACTGTGTAATAAAATGTATCCTGAAAACTGTTTTCCTGCAGGATCATCCCCTACTCACTGCAAAGAATGGGCTGGGATGCAGGAATGTATCAAAACCAGGGAGCTAACAAGGTCCTCACCTATCTGCTGCAGAAGTTGTGACAACAGTAGATGATGCAGATATTTCCAAAGAAAAGAAAGGTGAGATTTCAGTTAAACAAATTGTCCTTAAGTTAGTGTATCTAGACCTTGACTCTATCCCATATTTTATATATTTTATATATTTTCACTAGAAAATAATTTTAAAAATCTCCTTTGTCACATTCTTTGATATGGCAGGTCTTCACTGCTGCAGATGTCATCAAGACCCTGGAAATCTGTGTCACATCTGGATTTTTGGTGTCTACAACAAAATTATGTACTCAGAAGGGACAAAGGGCACAGGCAGGATTCCTGAAAACTCTTCTGTTGAAGGCATTTTTCCAGATGGCTTCTCTAGGAGCAGTTTCCCATGGCAATTTCAGGTGAATTTTGAGTTCCTTTTGAACCCTAGGCTGCTTCCTACATTTTGTGGTGCATTTGGTGCCTTTGAAACATTGTGCCTCTGACTTGCCTTTTGTTTAAGACAGGTCCTTGCCTTAATGAGTCAGGCAGGAGTGAATCCTCCGTGTACTCTAAGACCATAGTCCTTTTTACCTTATTTCTCCTTAAGTGGAGAAAATAACTTTCTCCTTAAGTCCAAACTGTTTCAGTGACACCAATAATGGAGGAACTGGTTGTCTCGGTCTTTACTGCATATCCTCACAAACTGGTGAGCACTAGTAGTGTTGTATGTAGGGAGCTAAGACATGGAGATTAGGGATAAACCTCAGGGCTTAGTTTTCACAATACTAAAGTTTTTGACGTCTAAGTGATGTCAGCAGACAAAGCTGTTTTCTCCAGGTTTCCCATGTCTGTTGTGCAACATTGCAGGGAGTGGAGAATGATGTTCAGCACTCTTCTTACGAAGTGCAGAGAAAAAAAAAAAAAAAAAAAAAAAGCAGTGTTTAGGCTCTCTCTGGAGAGGGGTTGTTTTTTATGGAAGTGAAGAAGGCATTTGAACTCTAGCATTAAGGCAGGGTAGTGGGTTGCCATCACTGTTTCCTGACTTTATCAGAGAATTGTAAAATCATAGGATGGTTTGGTTTGGAAAGGATTGTTAAAGCTCATCTAGTTCAACCCCCCCTGCACTGAGCAGGGCCATCTGCAACTAGAGCATGTTGCTCAGAGCCCTGGCCAACCTCACCTGGAATGGTTCCAAGCATGAGGCATCGACCACCTCTCTGGGTAACCTGGGCCAGGGTCTCACCATCTGCAGTGTAAAAAATTTCTTCCTTCTCTCTAGTCTAAATCTCTTCTCTTTTAGTTTAATACCATCATCTCTCTTCTTGTTGCAAAAGGCCCTGATAAAAACACGGTCTCCATCATTCTGATAGTCCCCCTTTAAGTACTAAAAAAAACCCACAAAAAGGTCTCCCAATATCATGGTGAGGTTGAGCTGAAAACATCTTCTGTGCTGTGTCCCAGAAGGGAGAGCCTAAGCTGAGCATCCTGTGGTGCTGGTGGGATCCAACTGGCTGGTGAGCCTGTGGTTCTGGCCCCATAGAAAAACAAGTTTGTGGAGAGTGCAGACATCTCTGCACAAGGATGACACATTTCCTAGGGGAACCTGAAAGTCTCAGTGAGACCTAAGTCCAGAAGATAAGACTCTTCATAGACTCATTATCTTTAATGAATTGCTCAGGCCCAAGGTGTCCTGACAGAACAAACGAGACACACACACCCTGGGCCATGGGCATCCTCTTTGCTGCCTGTAAAGGTGGATTGGCAAACTCATGGTAGTTATATAATAAATACCCTTACTACTTTTTTTATTGATACTACTTTTCCTCTTGGTTTATACTCCTCATTTTACACAACTAGCAGTGGCCTTGCTAAAGACACCAGAATCCTCCCATGTGCACTGGTATATTCAGTATAGGAACTTTGGATCCTGTGATGTATTCGAACATCCTGTGATGTATTCCCTTTTTAGGCATGAAAGGACATTTTATCCTGCCACTTGTATGTAAACAAAGTGCGTTACTTTATCCCTTTCACCATTTGTTATTTTTAGAACCTACACAATGAGATGCTAAAATAGAAGAAAACAGGTAAAGGAGTAGAAAGCAGTTGGATTATTTGAGATTGTACGAGATAGCGGCAAATCTCCACAGGAATGTAACTTTTTTAGTTCAAGTTGACATTTAAATTGCATTTTGTGCTGGAAAGAAAAGTCAGTGGGAGAAAAGGAATATCAAATGAAATAGTGGCACATGTGGTGAGTCACATTTGCTATTATTTTGTAAGTATTATAAATATATATCAGATTTTATTGGAATTGACAGAAAATTATTAAAAATTTGAGATAAAGTTTTCCTTTGGTAAACTGTACCTTACAGATGGCACATCAGAGAAAATTCTCTTCTTGTTAAGAAATCAAAACAGTTCAGGGAACACGGCAGCATCAGTATAATAATAGTTGACAGGTACAGTGGCTGTGAACAAACACCCATATCATGGTATCCGAGATACCATATTTTCCCCACTAAAATTAAACTATGAGATATCTTTGACAATGCTATGTTAATTATATGCCAGCGTTTGCTTTGGTTTGTCTTAATGCTGCGTTAATTCCCTCGCTAGGAGGTCTTTTTTTGGATGTCACCAAGGTTATTTGGTGAACTTTCCACAGGTACTTTCAAATCCAGCTTAAGCAGAGATGCAGCAGCTGCTGGGGGTAAGTTGGACACAGACAGGAGAGGCAAGTGAAATGCAACCCCATAGTAACGGTGCTACTCGACCCATGTGTTTGTGGTGACAGCTGTGCTTTTGGTTTTCACTGCACTGAAACTCAAATTATGTTCTGTGCCTAATGTGACAATGGCCAGGAAGGATTAAGTGCTTTTGAAACTAACTGTGTGGATTCGGGACAAAAGGATTTTTATGATGATAATTTGCCATTTCAGTATGAAACCAGAGTGATAGTAAACTTGATGAACTCCTAACATAAAATAACTGGCACGAAAATAGTTATCAGTCTACAGTTACATTTGTCAAAACCCCTTGATTAAATTGTTGTTTAGAGTAATAACAGCTACAATTTATATTACGATATATTGCGTTCTTATACACAACAGAGAATTAGACTAAATATCATCTGTCAATGAGTGCCACTTCAAGTAAGGTAACTAATTATATAATAAATCCTCATCTGTGTCGTTAGACAATTTCTAAGTTAATGCAGTGGGCTTTTTCCCCAAAAAAGCTTAAACCATATATGTTTATTCTCCTGACTCCTCACTTTCTGCAGGTGTTTTAGTGAGGAATAATTCCCAAGCTTTAGTTTGACCTAAAACCACTACCTGACTCACTCAATGAAGGATTCTGCTTCTAGGTAGGGTCAAGCATTAAGGCTTATGACTTGGCTATTACAGTTTCCAGTGTGCTTAGATTTCTGTCAGTGATAGAACTTCTAATAACAAAGTAAGCAATAATTCCTAAAATATAAAGAGGGCTCTTCTACCCCCTTTTTCTCTTTCTCTTGCCATGCCACTACTGGGGAAAAACCTCCGTTCATTCTGTACAGCAGAGATAATTACACACTGATACTCTTAATGAATCAGTTTATCTAGAAACGTTAGTTCTCTGGCAGTGGAGAGCAGGCTGAAGCACATGTGTGTCGACAAGACTGAACATTGTGCTGTGTAGATACGAGTGCAAAAGCAGCATCTAGACTAACTCTCCTTAAACTCCTTAAATTGTAGCTTGCAATGCACAGGAAGCCTTGCAGTTGCTCTCTACTTGCAAATGTGAGGGGGAAGCAAAATTAGCATAGATAAAAGTAAACCTAAAAGATATGTATCTGTGCTGGTATGCAGCCTTACAGGGTCAGTGAAATCATTCAAAGCCCTGGGCTTAGATTCAGCACATTCAGAAGGTAAAACATCGACACTGGAGAGAAGCAGAGAAGTGAGAAGTAGTGCAGTTGGAAGAAAACAGAAGTGCTGAATAAAAACCTAAAGCTTTTCAAGGTTACTACTTCCAGTGAGGAGGAGTGTCATGAGAGCATGGGAAGAAAAGACCTGCAGATCCATATTTTTGGATTTTCTCTGTGTTTTCTCACAGACCTGCCTCCTTTCCTGATGTTCCCACAAGCTTTCACTTGTGTTTTTATGATACATGTAGGGCCCTGGACCACTCAATGATGTCAGACCACTGCCTCCCATGGCAGCAGCTTTCTGCACCAGGAAAGACAAATGGCTGGGTACCATCAGCTCTTCCCTGTCACTTCCTCTTAAATGTCATCTTTCAGCCTTCAGAAACAAAATATCATGGGTAAAAGAAACCACCAAACGTCATTTCCCTGAATGGCCCAAATATAATTGTTGTCTTTACTAGCGGTATTTTTTTTCAGACAGTGTTTCTCCATTATTGTCAAAATAGCACCAGAGACATCAGAAGGCTGGATTTTCTCTTCAGTTAGCAAATATAAATCAGGCATTACTCATCAGGTGGAAAGAAGGTTCCAAACCTGAAGTGAATTGAAGGCAATGAGATTCCTTCCATTGGCTAGAGTGAATTTTGGATCAAACATTTGGAAGTACAGGCAGAAATGCAGCACAATGTAGAGGAGAAATGTCAAGTTTGATTGCTGCTGGAAATGTAAGAAAGCAGTGCTGCTGATCCAGAGGCCGAGTCAGGAGCTGAGAAGATTAGCATGGAGATGACAGCTACTCTGGCTCAGGGAGCCCATCAGAGATTTCTCCTTGTGTCATTCCTCAGACCCCAATCTCCCCTGTTATGTTGCCTCTACAGAAGCTGCATATTTATTAAAGAAAAAGAACATTATCATGGTCCTCTGCAGCAAATAGGAAGTGAAACTGAGAAAATAAAGGGGGGGAAAAGAACAATAAAAAGCAACCCAAACTACCCTTCTCACAGCTACCTACTGTGTCTGCGCTCCAGAGTAGGGATCCTGAGGATCAGAGATGGACCAAATCCAGAAAGGTTTGCTAAAGCCCAGATAAAATGGGATTAGGATCTGACTCACCACTTCCTCTGATTTCTTAAAAACCTATGCTGTATGGCTGGGGCTTTGCAAATCCAATCCAACCCCTCCTTCCCCACCCGCCTGTCAGCTCTGCCACGCGATCCGAAGCGAGCTGTTCTCATGACTCACAGGGACGGTTGACCACCATTCTCAACTGTGTTCCTTCTTACACATTTGGTACAAAGAAAAAAAAAAAAAAAAAAAAGAATTAAAAAAAAAAAAAAATCTATATTCCAGTTTTATGAAGACACAAGCACATACACAGTAATGCTTGATCTGAAGCCAGCTAATGGAGAGGATATGTTGAAACCACCAGGCATATTGTTATGAGGAGAACAATAGATATTGGCAACATTGTTTGATCCATGTGCCAAGGGTAAAATTGAAGCCTTATGTTCACCCCATCAGACACAGATTGTGGATGGATGTTTACGTAAACAAAGGGTCTGTTAAACCGTGTTATCATTTTCTTCCTTGGGCTCTCAAACTTCTAGGCCAGGTACACCAATAAACTGTTTTCTAGAAGAGCCAGGAAGAACCACATCAACAGCAACAGTTACATGAAACCCTGGTTGATTACCATGTGGATGTATAATAATGTCTTTTCTTCCCTTAACCTCTTAGAATAGAAGCAATTGGAGCCAACTCCTTTCTTCTTGCAGGGAAAAAATTCCTCTATAAAGTGCCTACAGATTTTTCAAGAGAGCCTGGGGATGGAATAAAAAAATAAGCTGTAGGAAAAGTTTTCCTATTTTCTACCTGTGTTACCCAGCATCCCTACCTCTTTGCTGCTGCTTATGGCATTGTTAAAGCAATTGGTAGAAAATGAATCTGGAAAATTTCCCAGCGTATACAGCTGCCCTTTTAACATACACCTCACCAAGCCACCCTAAGTCAAGTAACTGACATGTGGTGTGCTGTCCTCGGGGAGCTGCAGAAGCACAAATACAGCTGTGCAGATCTGGCACACTGGGTTTTTGATTTCCTATCTGCTTGCTGTCCAGATAGCAGCTAGGTTTCAGGGAAGAATCACCCTTTACTGTCTTGGAGAAAAAGAATAAGAGAGGGGAGAAAAAAAAAAAGAAAAATGATTCAGTGATTTCTCATGCTTGCCTCCTTGCTGTTGTCCAAACCTCCCAATAAGGAATGAGCTACAAGTTGCTTGTGCATTACTGAGCTCTGTACACACAGTCCTGCGGGTGCATGATTATTGTTGCACTTTAGGGAATTTTACAGAAATTGCTCATAGCTCTGGGTGCATTGAAAACTTTCTACTTTTTTTCAGTTGGATGGATAGGTTGCCTACCCATAGAATTACCAAAATTTCACAATTTAAGGAGTAATAAGAGAGCCCTGATGTATTTGCTTCTCTCCTTTCCCTCTCCCTCTCCTCTCTCTTCCTTTTAGGAGTGGCTACTATATTTTAATAACATTTAAGTGTGACCATGCTATTTCAGAGCATCAGTCTGGGACTATACACACATCTCTAGCTACATCAATGAAAAAATTCCTGATTGATGTAAACCAGAATTAGATATATATACAAATGGTCACATCTTCCTTTTTACTGTGGAAAATACCAAAGTCAAAGAGACTCTAAGAAACTTGTATCAGCAAATTTTCTCACCTTCTCAGGAGTATCAGCAGATGCTCTGCTTTAGAAAATGCATACAGTGATTTAATTTTATTTTTTCTTATTTTTGGAATAAAGATAATAGAATCATAGACTGCTTTGGGTTGGAAGGGACCTTTCAAGGTCACCCAGTTCAACACCTCTGCACTGAGCAGGGACACCTGCAACTAGAACAGGTTGCTCAGAAACCCGACCAACCTCACTTGGAATGCTTCCAGGGATCATGTGGCTTCTACAACTTCTCTGGGCAACTTGAGCCTGTGTCTCACCACTCTCACTGTAAGAAATGTCTTTTTTATATCAGTGCTGAGGCTTTTGGCATCTGTCTTTGTAAGACTCCACACGATCTTATAGGTGCTACCAAAAAGAGTGCTTTGGAAACAGGCTATCACAGGTATTGAAAAGATAGATCATCTTCATTTTACTCTGCCAGTTAGCAGGAGGACTGTTCACTAAACCAGTCTAATTCAACTCTTCCCAATCACTTGCAGAGATGAGAAAGTTGTTGGAGAGATATCACTGGAGGCTCTGGGATTTTCTTCTGAAGTCATTCTGAATTAGCTGCTAATGGGGAGCTTTCTTTGATAGCTCTTTTATAATTAAATGCAGCTGGATGGAAATCAACCACAAAGGGAACTCAAGTTTGTTTATCATTACTTCTGACTTTGTTAGCAGATGTTTTCTGAGTACCATGGTAGCTTGTTTAATTTGTCTTCGTGTAATGTGAAGCAGGTAAACCTTGATTAATAAACTGACAAGTACATTCCTTAATTTATTTTAGAAGTTTCCATCTACGTCTGTTGTAGCACATGTGCCAAATCCCAAAAGAAAGAAAATAACCGTTTGTGTTTGATTTTTACTGTTATTTTTAAGTCTAAGGCCAGATGAAACCATGCTTGTTGGTAACATAGCCTTTGCCTTGTAATGGACACAACCACGGGTAAACTTTTGCCATGTGTGAAAACTGCAGACGTTGCATTCCCATCAGGCTATTCTGTGTTAATTTAGGAACAAGCAGTCACCTCAGCTTGCAGGTTATTTGGTTTTATATTAAGTACATTGGAAGTAGCTTTTATTTGGGGGTTTAGTATGTGCTCTCCTCACTAACTGTGCCAGATGACTGTATGTCCACAGTAATCCATATGTAACTAGGGTGAAGTTTTGTATTTCACATCGCCAGTAAGCAGCTATCTTAGAAGAATGTGCAAGCAGGCAAATATAAATGTTTGAACTTGAATGCTTAGATGCCATTTCTCCTACGTGAGACATCTACATGTGAAATTCCTGGCTGTAGCCCTTAAAGCTGTGCAGATTGAGTGTCCAGGGCGTCCGTTGAATTATCTGAAAATCCTGTAGTGTTCGAAACAACATTTTAAATTAAATAGACGGCCCACTTCCTGCAAAGTGTTTCAGACAACGTGGAGATAGTTGCTAAAATTGCATAGGAAATACATACGCAGCAGTTGGTTCCCATACATAAGATGAACAGCTTCTTTCTTATCTCCCTTTATGTATTGAGTGTTTTCCTTCCTTCTCTCTCTCACTTATTTATCTGCGTCTAATCTGTGAGAAAATTATTTCTGATTTTGTCTAGTCTAATCTCCTATATTACAGAGCTGACCTTACCTCAATTTGTAGCATTTATTTACTGTTTTTTCTCTATCTGCCTTTTCTAACAGCAAGGAGTTGGACATCTGCTGCACATTATGATGTGAAGTGTGGAGCATCAGGAGTCTGTAGCTGTGCCATTGCCAAGTAAAGGTTACTGTCCTCTCCCTGCCCATATCAAGGTCTTCTCCCTGGGCTCTGCACACCTGATTTGGTCACTAGCCATGGCTCTCTGTGTTTATGAAAATGAAGGGTTTAGAAAAGCACAATCGAGGGGAAAGAAACTCACTGGTTTTGTAGGTACACGGACCACCAGAGCTGGGACAACCTCAGGTTCATGTGACATAAAATTGCAGTACCTCATCCCAACTATCAGTTTGTACTGTCATCCCTGCTAGTTTTCAGGGAAAACCAGCATCTTTTCTATGTATTTGGTGTCCCTCTCATTCTTTGTGCTTGAACTACAGGTTCACAGCTCTTCATATTTGTTGTAAACATCCCATTTGTTGTTCCCTATTCTGTTGCTTCTTAGTAATTACTTTGGTACGTTCTTTTTCTTTTTGAATGGACTTAATGGGTCAGAAATAGAATTGATGAAGTGTCTTGCCTTTTAGTAATGCAAACATATTGAAATGAACCATGCACAGATGAAAATCCCTATTACCTCATCTGCCAACAAAAATCGTAGAATCATAGAGTTGTTTGGGTTGGAAAAGACCTTTAAGATCACCAAGTCCAACTGTTATCCCAGCACTGCCAGGTCACCACTAAACCATGTCCTTCATCATCTCCTCAGCTTTGAAACCACTCCAGGGATGGTGACTCCACTACTGGACTGGGCAGCCTGGGCCTCCTCCAGCCCTTTTGGAGGAGATATTTTTCCTAATATCCAATCTTATGAGACTCTTTGTCCTTCTAAAGACTACTGAGGCTCTTTGGGTAGGGAAGTGAAATACAAGATTTTTGCAAATTAATAAGAGGAAGAAAGTTTTGAAAGCAAAATCAAATCTGATTCAGTGAACATTGTCTTGCTTGGTGGAAGTTTGGTGCAGTCAGCTGTGAACCAGCATTAGCCATGTACCCCCTGCCAAGAGTGCCTGAAAATCAGCAAGCTGGGTGATTTCAGTTTTAGTGGCTTGGATCTGAAACCATGGACACAGGAGGTTAGGAAAACCTGTCTGCTGGGACCTTGCTGCTGTGTCTTACTGTAGTAATAGGGTCTATGGGGCTGAGCTAATATTTTAACAGGGAAGCGTAGGATATGCTGGAAGATGAGGTGTAGTAAAAAGAAAAACATTCCTGGCTCACCCTTTTTCGGAGCAGGATGAGGCATGAGATGGTAAATACTAGATGTTTTTAATTCTGCTTCTACATTTCCTTGACGGGGCAGCGTTGGAAGCTTTCCGCACAAAACCCAGGGTTAAGGGATTATCAGAACCATAAGGTTTTCTGTATATTCACGATACAAGGAGCAGATTAAATAAAGGATATACTATTTGATCAGCAGCTTCCTGCATGTGGAAATCCTAGGTCACCTTGCTACTCCTTGATGTCTAAAGCCTGCTATTAGGTTTCTGCAAGGAAAACGTGTGTTTCACTGCAGTTTTAAGGACAAAGACGGTGGGGCTGAACAGTGCTGTGACATGCCAAGAAGTCGAGCGCCGAGCCCACACGGGTCACTGGGGAGGGTCACCACGAGCAGGTCAGGTGGTGACTGCCGAGATGGTTTTGTCTGCAGCATTTTCACACATATTTATTCAATAGGGCTTTTGTCTTACTGAAACTGAGAAACACTATACAGCATTATCCTGATTTTGAAGTGACAGTGCCGAGGGGACTTCAGTAAAGGATTTGAAGGCAATTGAATCTGAAAAGTAAAGCTTTGTGATTGCTTAGTTATTTTTGAAGCAATGCTTGCATTTAAGATTTATGTACAAAAACAGACTATATCAATAGTAGTGAAGTGGTTTCAGGCCAAGCTTTTTTTCAAAGAAACTTATGAACAGAAGGTCATTTCAGAGTTCTTTCTTCTCTTGCAAAGAGACAAACACAAATCCCACCTCACTGTGTTTGTATAATATATAATACATTATTATGCTGCTGCATTTAGTAAGCGCTTGTACTTCCACAAAAATATCTAGAGCTTTATTCTTGATTATAGAGCACTGCCAACTGCAAGTAAAAGCAACTGTTATCCTCAGAGTTTCAGTGACCTATTAGGAAGATATAAATTGTGACAAGATTTTTTTCCCTCTCTGTAAACTTCTGAAGCCTCTTCTTACAGTCTCTAAACCCCATCTTAAAAATACATAATACAGAGACTTTGTTGAATCCTCTGATGATACTACAATATTGAATCATCTTTATATAATTATGCTGGTGAATATAAAGTATCGTTGTTTTCAGTGTCTTTCATGAAAGCTGTTTTGACCTTCAGATTAAAGGATCCATATGGATTTCCAAATGAAAAAGTTGGAGCTCCTGTTTAAAAACTAGAGCTCCAGTTCGGCATGCAGACATCAGATGAGCTTCCACTTGAAAAAATGCAATTGTACCAGCGTACATCCCGTCTGAATTTTTCTCCTGGGTAAACTCTTATAAATGAGTACATCGTGCATAATGAGGATTGGAGGTTAGCTGCTTCCAGTGAATTCCTTTTCAAAGTGCGAGAAAGACGCAGAGCAGCAAGGAGGAGAAATCCATTGGTATTTGAGCTCTGTAGGATGAAGAGGTTTGCTGCTGGGGGAAGATCAAGAGGAGGCAGTAGGAATATTTTGGGCACTTCTGAAGGAGAGATGGAGACCATCTGGTAGAGAGGATGCTTAAAGGAAGAATGCCAGGACAGAGATAAAAGTAAAGGGAAAGGAAATAGTGACTGAGTAACATCAAAGAGCGAGGCTGACTATAGAGCAGAAATGAAGAAGTAGCAGTGACCCAACATAGGCAAATCATAATACAAATGGTGGCACTGGGCAATGGATCCATATGACTCTGTGGAGGCTCAGGGGAAAAGCTCAGTGTTTTAATTTCAGGAAAGTCTCCAGGAAAGTGGTGTTGACATCTTTGGAAGGCTTATAATTCAAAACTGATGCAGTAAGCAGGGTTCCTGCTGTTTCAGAAATACTGTCCTGGAGTTTAATCCAGATACTGTCACTGTAGCAGAATTTGAAATGGAGAGACGCCAAGAAGAATGTTTCTTCCCTCATCAGCATCAGCATCTTTTCATTTGAATGATTTTAACGGTATTAGAAGTTTCCGTTGAATTGCCTCCTAAGGCTCATGTCCTGAAGCAATGGCTGGTGTGTGGTCCTCCTCTGTGTTGAGCTGATCTCATGTGAAAAAGGGAGATGCTGGTTTTGCCGTGCTTCAGCCAAAGGAGAATAGCTATTGGATAGTCCCCTTCTCCTGCCAATGCCTGGAAAACGTTTCTGTCACTGGAATACCACTGAGAGTGAAACTATGGTAATCCCCATGGTTTCTGTGGGTAAAGCAACACAATGAAAAGGTCTGATAATCCTTTGTGCCTTGGTTCTCCTTAACATTAGTTCTCCTTAGCACCAGTCCTAGAGGCAGAGAGGTGGGACAGGCGACAAGCATAATTGTAGCGATTGGCTCTGCTTCTGTCTCTCAAGACCTTCCTTATTCCCATCTGCCTTTAGGAGGAGACTTTCTGCATCCTAGAGAAACTGTACTTTTGAGAGTGAATACCTTTGTGTATTCAAGATCAGGGCTTGAAATAATCTCTTGGGGTTTTTTTTCTTCTCTTTTTAAATTTTTTTTACTTTTTTTTTTTTTTGACAAAGCAGGTGTGTTGCTTTTAACTGAAGTCAGTCCAAGAGAAGAAAAAGAAGAAAGTACTTACAGAGAGTGATTAATCCCATGTTAAAACAAGTGTGTAAGACAGGTAGGATAAATTTCTCTCTGAAAATGACAATCTGTCACCACTATCTATAGAAGGAGCCTTCACGAGTATCTTAGAGTAGGTGTTTGACTTTTACACAGTTAAATTTAGATGAGATGATTGCCACTTTTTAAGTCAGTCAAAGTTTTTGTTTATCAATGATTAACCATAATAGATTGAAAAGTTACAAGAGATCACAGAAGTAAAAATATAATGCCATTGATAGAGATATCACATAATAAGAAATAGCAGTAACAACAATTGCAGATGGTTAACATTTACATTCCCCATTGTTTTTATTTTACTGTTAAATCTTCCCAGATTTTAGATCTCATTTGATCTGAAGGAGGAAAAAATTTGCCTCTGCTTTGGTATAACCAAAACCTGCTGAAATATTTGTAGGATAAAGAAGTGATTTGTCCTCAAAACGTCAATTCTTATATGTAGGGTCATTAATCCATAAAGCCAATTTGCAAACATTTATAAGTTTCCTTTACCGTTGTTGGTGTTTAACTTGACATGCTTCTGACTGTTCTCTAAATGAGGATTGTGCTCAGAAGATCCTGTGAGGCGTGCCCTGGCAGTTTGCAGGACTTGGGTTTGCATGCATCTTGACCCAATGTATACACTCAGTTACACTGAAATAAACATGCTTGTCATTTAAGAGAATTAATCATATTTCAGGCTGTTACCCAAGGGTTTCATTGTGTATGAAGCTTTCACCAGCCACAACCGTACTGCAAAAATAAATAGATAAAATTGCTTTTCCTATACAAAAATTAATTCTTGACTATAGCCTAGTGTTCAGAGTAGATAAAGCTTGCAGAAAAACGGTAGATGCTCAGAAGTTTCAGAATATTGGGACACTTAAAATTTCAAACCAAGTTGGAAAAAGCATATGGTGTATATGGACGGGAAATCCTGTGGTAGTTTTGATTTTGAGCAGGAAAAAAAAAAAAAAAAAAGTAGTCACTTAGGTTCATAAATCTGTTGTATGTGGTATTCAAATAGAGATTTTCATGATCTTAGCTTTCCTCTTTCTTTTAAACATTGCTTTCAAGTACAGATGGGCCCATACCGCAAGTTTGGGATCCAGATTTGGTTTTGGACCTGACATTCATCAGAGCGTATGCATATTTGAACCAAGAGTCTGAGGCCAGGCACTGGTGGAATTAACAGCCTACTGCAAAGGTCTGGATTGAGTCAATCTCCCCCATATTTCAAGGCAGAGGTGTGGAAAAATGCAAAGATTTGATGTGACCTGTTCTCTGACTTAAAGGTGTTTACATTTTACAATGGAAGACTTGTAACGAAGTGGGAGATTATGATTATTGTTCTGCCTGAAGGATGAAATTGCACAATGGAATCCAATGCACTAATTGCTGTTTGAGTTTGAAACAAGAGACAGGAGCTACCTAAAATGGTTTCCAAACTAAATACTTGCCCAAGGTCAGTAAGAATACCTATGACAAAGTACTCTGATCCCTGATTTATAATCCAGTACTTTTACTACAATATGTTTGTCTAAGTATTTTTTTTGACCTGTTCCTAGCATAGGATATAATACCTTAAAGATGCAGTATATCTAGGTGCAGAAAAAGACTTAGACTGCAATTGCTTTGAATACCTCTTTAGGTTATGAATCCCTCATATTTCCGAGATTAATGGCTTCTAATCTGTTTTTAAATGTTCCATGTGGATAGTGAAGGCGTAACTATCAAAACACTGTAAAATCATAATGTCTGTGTAGCTATAAATTACTGTTTTCAAAATGAGCTGGAGGTCTCCAACTTATTCCTAAGTGCAAAATCTTAGATAGTATAAAACTGTTCAAAAATGACTAAAAGCAAGTTTTCTAGCTTCTGCCAAATGGAAGACAATCATAGCCCTGCCCACTAACTCCATGGCAGTGTCCGTATCGTTGACACTAAAACTAGTCCTAAACAGTATAGTTCAAACACCTCAGAAGCATTTCAGAGCAGAGATCAATTGAAAAAACGGAGGCTTTTTGCATATTTCTCTGACATGTCTCTCTTATTTTTCATTTGTCAAATTCTGAACTGTTTTGTATGAGTGAGACACTGACAGTGAATTAAACTGGTAGTAAAATACTGGTTCCATGACAGACGATTTAAGAAAAAAATTTGAAGAGGGTATTGGCTTAGAGTATTTTCTTAAGCCAAATGCATACCTGACATTTCAGAAAGCAGGTAAAAGTCAACTTCTACCTCACTATCATTTGAGTTAAATACAAATGCAACCATTACTTTTAAGGAAGAAAAAGATGCATGACTTAAAAGATGATTAGTATAGTCTTTTGTGGGGCACAGAAAAAAAACCTTTGCAGATGTTATTGGCTGTTTGGGGTTATGCTAAAATAAAAATTTGGAAAAGTGCCTCATTTGAATTTATACTCCCTTTGTGATCCATCAAAAAGGATTCATCTCCTATTCAAATGACTAGTCAATATGTTAGTCAGATCAAATACCACTAATAAGATGCTAAAAATGCTTCTGAGGAACAGGGGGATTTCTTTAACAAGCCATAAAGTGCTTTTTAATCCATTTCTGACTTGTTAAGTTCTTTGTGATTCTCACGACTGTTCCATCATGACGCAGTTTCATTCCTTTGTGCAGAAGTTAAAAATCAAGGTGTAAATCAAGGGCAGCATACGGATATTGCCTTTCCTCCCCAACTGTTCCCAAAGCCACCGTGGCCCTCGTTGTACTTTCCTATCTCACGTCTATTTTAGACACTGGTGCTTGTGGGTGTTTTGGTTCAATAAAGCTATATTTAGTGAGACTGCCAAATCATAAAGCCTAAGTTTTGTTAAAGATTCAAACAACATGAAAGAATGAAACCTTGTTGCCTCACTATATCAGAGGTAGGAGAATTTGAAGAGATGCTCCCAGTACCCTGGGACAAGGAAAAACTGGCTTCTCAGCTGCTTTGCAAGAGGTGTTCTCTCATTGGATTTGAAGAGATATCTGCTGAGTTATCCGTCTGAGAAAAGCAGCCTAATATTGCAGTTTTGCTGCAGACACTGCCTCAGCTGCATGGGGCCCAGGGACGTAGGAGTTCTCCAGATATATCTTTCTAAGAGTGGAAAGAAATGCTGAATAGATGAAGATATTATGAAGAGATTGATAAGAAGGTGTTTTTTTGCTGATTCTCCTGGTCATATCAGCAAAGCAAAATTATTTTTAGTTTTGTTCTGAGTTTAAAGAATAATGCTTAATGTTTGTCTGATGCCCAGGATGCATTTCCCATCCAGTTGAAGTCAGTGGCAAAACCCCTCAGCCTGTTTTGCTTCATTTCAAGTTTCATACCCCTCACTTTAATTTTTTCATTAAGTGTTTGTGATTAAGGTTGTTTTCCATCCTGACTTTGCACACCCCTGAAGAGATCAGAACAAGTCAAACTTCGTAATCCCACTACCAAGTCTTTGGAGATAACCCTGAAAACTGCACATGAAATCTCCTTTATGATTTCTTTTATTTGCTCTAAGCACAGTGCATCTGACCATCCCTACAATTTCTGATTGATTGAATTTGTAGCTGATGTTGTAGCATGTTAAGTACAAGCTTGTCTCTAAATTTTGTGCATGATATGGGGCACCATCCTATAACAGACTTTATCCAATAAAAGTAAATGAGTTCATTCATGAAAATGAGTTTTGGGGGATTAGGCCTGTGAACACCAACCATTTGGGACTGAGAAAATAAATAGTAATGTTTAATAAATACACAGTGCACTAAGACTGTATTTATTAGTCTTTAGACATTTTTATCTGCCTTGTATAGAGAAATCTTTGGAGCTGGGACAACAACTGGTACAGGTAAATTTCCTACACTGTGAAAGGGTCTGGTATTTAGTTTATGGGAAGCAGGCCTGAGCAGATGTGAAAAGTTCAAATAAAGGAAGGCCAGATTAAATGCACTTTTGTGGCTGGAAAATCAAAACAGATGTTATTATTCAACCACAAAAATATCTATGTGCACTTAAGTAGCATTAGGTGTCTGATCAGTGAAATTTTTATTTTTTTTAGTCAAAATAACAAAACTATTATAAAATTATATAGGCTGATAAAATGTTTTAAAATGTTACCAATAGACTGAATAGTTTGGTCTTCTGGCTAAGGGGAAGAGGAAGAAGCAAAGTAGTTCTTATAAGACCAATAGAAATATGAGTAAATCTTTTTTTTGAAGGGAAAATCAAGAAAGGAAGATACAGACAATGGAGGAGGAATAAAAGCGAACGGACCTTCCTCTCTGAACCCTTGTTGCATATCAGAGACATAATGATTTAAGATGGGTGCATTTTACAGCTGTTCATAATGTTTTCAAGAGGCCTGCCCATATGAAAATGTTGATGTTGGCAGAAGATGACAGTTGCTGGAGGTCTTCAGGAGCCATTGACAGCAAGCAAATGTTTGCGGGTTGTGAAGGCTAGCAAATTGTCTTGCAAATTATTTCTGATTAAAAGGAAATGCAATCTAGGTTCAGAAATGTGTACAGCAAAGGACCCACCTAAAATAATGGAAGAGCAGAGAATTAGAATGGGTATCTTTGTCTGTAAAAGATGGCTCATGTAGACAATGGAAAGAATCTTTTTCCAGAAGTGATGACAGGGGCTTGTTGGCCTGATGCGTTTCTCTCTACAGAGCTTTTCTGCTCTTGCTTCCTGGGAGTCAGAGGTAAGTGAAGAGTAGTTGACTTGCTGGGGTTGGCAGGCCTTGTAATATATGTCAGACAAAATGGGGAACTGCTGGCCATTGCTTCCCTGTTCAGAAGGAATTGGAGTCCAAGACATTAGTATCTCAAGAATGGCAAAAGAGAGAGGACAGAGGTGCAGTTCATTTTTGTTTCAGTTTGAGTCGGTGCATAAATATCAAGGGTTTGCATATTTGGGAAGATGTTGTGTAACAATACGAATTTCTCCTGTCCACGCAGTCATTCTGTAATCATTGCTTGCCCGCTTCCTCATCTTCATCATCACCAGGTCTGATCTCCATTGACCTCCAAATTTACTTCTAAGCTACCCTTTCTAATCTGCTACTTTTCCAAAGGTGGAATTGCCCTGCATCGCTGAAGTGTCTGAACACCTCAGGATGGGAGGTGTGTGAGAAACAAAGAATTGAAATGTTTAGGAAACATGAGGTCTCTCCCCAAACCTTCTTCTTTCCTGCAACATTTCTGGGGAAAAGTCTCATAAATCTTACCTGAAGAACTAGACTCATCTGCAATGCAGAAATGAGTGGTATAGCCAAGAGACATCTATCCTACCACACAGTTAGGACTAGCAGCTTTGCTTAGGTAACCTGTAGCTCATTAATTCCCTGTGTGCATGTCCCTTGGATCAATTTTTGCTGTGCAGTGTCCTCTCTCACATACTAGGAACAGAGGGTTACCTCTTAGTTTAATCTGAAGGTTGTTGCAGATAATTTGGGCTCTTCCCTGGTTCTAAAGCTCTGTGGTTAGGAGCAGTCACTAACTACTCTCAGTATCTGGGCCATTTTAGGAAAGAAAAGTATTGTAGCTCCTCAGTCACACAAGTCTTCTCTGCTTTTCCCTCACTTATTTAAAAAATGTAGTGATGCTGGAGGCCACTCCCTTCAGACAGGTGATGGTTTCACCATGATTCTTAAGCTTATTAAGCAGTTATTCTTAGGAAGAGTGCAAAACCAAAAAAACCCCACTGGAAACATAATTAAATGTTAACCCTGAAGTTGAAATTCCTGGCTGGGTTCAGGTAATGTCAGGCTCCTAAAAACCAAAACATTTTTAAGGGTCTGAAATTCTATTCAAGTCTATGTTTTAGCAACCTAAGTCCAACTGAAATACAATGTAGTTAAGATTTCCAAGAAACTTGGGGTTTATTTCTGAGATGACCTGTAGGTAACTTTCAGCATTTTCAAGGGACTGTGCAATTTTAAATCTATGAACACCGGCCGTTTCTATCAGGGACCTTGGCAAGCCTCTGTAAAAATGCATATTCCTTAATAAATAAATAAATCTTTTGTGCCGGCAAGACACAGCTAAAATTATTTCCTCTTCTCACTGGAAAAAGTCTTTTCCCATTCTCAAGGAGACTGCTATTTAGATATTCCTGCAAAGGTGGGAAAAACATGACATAAGACAAGAAGGGACCCTTTGTCTTTGCCTTCTTTCTTAATGCGGACATGAAGTATCTTACTGATGCAAAAGGGTCAGAGAGAGCAAAATGTGTAAATAATTTAATAGGGAAAAGAATTGTAAGATAGCAATTCACTAGAGTGAGGACAATAGAGTACAAAGTGCTATAAAAGATAATAGGCTTATATGAATTGGCATGTGTTAGTGATTATGCAATCATTCATTTCCCACAGATTTCTTTTTATAAGAAACTTTGGAAAATCCCTCAAGAACTGACCAAGTCATTTAACCACAACAGGTTTCTTTTCAACGTGGCTAGGAGTGGGCGATAAATATTTTCACATATTTATGTGCTGATGGCTTGTTTTCAGCTGCTGGAAGCAGTGGTGCAGAAGACAGCAGGGGATGGTGGGTTCTCCTGCTGTCACCTACCATGTGGGACAAGGTAGCAGAGATCCAGATGGGAACGGACTCGGGTGTTTGGGACCTTTGAGGTTTGGTCCATGCCTGATGTGACAGGCACTGGGGAGGCTGAGGAGAGGGATTTTAGCTCCAGAGAGTGTTTCCAGCTCTGGATGCAAATCCCTCTGGCTTGCAGCAAGCATCTGAGCTCTCCTCAGTCACTGACAAATGTAATCTTTTGCTTCCTTGTATTTCTGATAATATTTTTCCTTCACCACTGGGCTAAGGAAAACAAGACCTTGATCCACACTTCTGTGTTTCCCAAAGATGATTTTTTTAAATAATTTTTTTTGTTTGTTTTTATTTTTTATTTTTTAAACAGGTAATCTCACAGAGCCAAGAACTCTGACTGCAGTTACCAGTTTTTACTCTCACTATTTTCTAACTTCAGCCTTTCATAACATAGAATCACAGAATTGTTTTTGTTGGAAGAGACCAATCACCAAGTCCAACTGTTAACCCAGCACTGCCAGGTCACCACTAAACCATGTCCCTCAGCACCACATCTACATGTCTTTCAAATCCCCCTAGGGATGGGAACTCCACCACTGCCTTGGGCAGCCTGTTCTAGGGCTCGACAGGGGAAGAAATTTTTCCTAATGTCCAGCCTAAATCTCCCCTGGTACAACGTGAGTCCATTTCCTCTTGTCCTGTCACTTGTCCCTTGGGAGAAGAGACCAATCTTGACCTGGCTACAGCCTCCTTTCAGTTTTACTTGGCACGTGCAAACACATCTGAAAAATATAGTTCATGGAAATATTAACCTTCCTGGTATAGACTGTTAGTTGAATTCAGTTTTAGGATGCCATTGGCAAGTAACATCAGCTGGCACTGGACATGCCTATGTTAGACAGGAGGTAAGTGCTAGGCAAAACCAGCCATTTAGCTGGATCCAGTGTCTTTGCTGCCAAGAGTAGATTTAAGCCCAACCAAACTGCAATTCATGTTCAAAGCACCTGAACTCGAGTGTCACTTCTGTCAGCTGTGCTGTGTCTGGTTTGTGTAAGCTCTCCCTGGTGGGGGGAGATGCTTTCCTGTAATGCACTCTCTCTTCCCACGTGCCACTGCATGGCCACTTCTGTGCGTGCCCTCCCTTGCCAGGATGAAAAGTTTTCAATCCTTTTGCAAATATTTATGAAATATTTTTCTAGTTTGAAAAATCCAAATGCCAGGCAAACTCTGAACTGCCCATCATATGTTTAACTAGTCAGGGTATAAACACCAGAGTTACTCCTGCAGCAGCGCACTGGCTGAACCAATGAATGGCTGTGATTTTAAAGCAGTGTTAATCTAAGGCAATGAGTTCTGAATAATGTTTATTAACTATATTTTAATGACTTGTCAGTTTTCTAAAACACATGCTGAAGTATTTTAGAAATCACTTAGTAAATGTAGTTTTAATTCTTTTCCCATATTCATGGGCTGCTACTTTAAAAAAAAAAAAAAAAAAGAGAGATTAGAAGGTTCAGATTTAGAGCAGCAAATTGCTGTGCTAATCTGCAGGTATTTCTCTTCTTGATACGGCCACTAATGTCTAATCTTAGCGATGCAGGCCCAATCATTGCGCTTTCTCATTAGAGCTGCAATGAACAGTGTGTCAGGGACTTGAACTCTGGTGAGCAAGCTGCTCTGAGCTTACAAGCTTTCATATGAAAAAGTACTCTGTGTATTAAAGAATAAGTCTACAATGAATCTGTGAATGCAACAGTTGGAGAGTTCACAGTAGTAGCTCTGGTAGTGACAATGTGCCTTTGAACCTCTGGGCACTGTGGTGGGTAGGGCTGGCCACCAACAAGTAGTCTGTGCCATGAACAATTTTCAAGCCTTTTAATTTGTTTCCATTTACAGACGAGAGAAAGTAAAACCTTGGGAATTATTTTTTTGGCCTACAAAATGTTATGGAGAAAGGCTACAGAGAGCACCTTCCTTGGTGTATGCTTTCTTCAGTATGGGCAGTTCAGAATTGGGATTTGAACCTGGACCTCCTGCCAGCCACAGGCGTGTGACCATCAGGCTACGGGTGAGTCCAGATTGACTACTTCTCTCTTTCCTCCTGCTATCCAAAAGCCTCATCCCAGACTTAAAAAAAAAAATCCTGCCAATGACACTTTTTGAGAAACAAATACCTCTTTGTGAAAGATTCAGTGCTATTATGTTTTTTTCAATAAATAGAGTTTGGCTGAACTTTATTTTTGCTGGAGGTTGTGATGGTCATGACTTGTCTGAGACCTCAAGTGTTATGATGTGCCCTTATGTGACTTACTGTCCCTCTTCTTGAAGTGTGTAACTGAGTGGTTTTGGAACAGAGCTTGGTAATAAGAGACGGGAATTGATGTTTCTTTCCTTATGAGATGGGGTGTTGCTCCTGAGAAAAAAAGGTGTTATTTGGCAATCCTTGCCTAGAGGTGAGAAGTACCTCCAGGGAGCTATTTCTCAGGTGTTGCTGAGCACGGAAGTCTTGATAGCTGTCTTTTCTTTTTTTTTCAGGTTTTCCTGTTACTTGGGCTTTGTTTTCTTGCATTGTTTCCTGTATTTCTGCAGTCAAGTGACCATGCAGACTGCTCCCAGCCTGCTCAGACCTGATCCATCTCCCTTTAGAACAACCTTCTCTACCTTTGTGGTTTTCCTTGGTCTCTATGGTCTCCTAATTTTTCTGTGATCTTTCATCTTGCTCGTTTCAAGTATCCCCCGTTTTGATCCTTCCTGAGAAACTTATTCCTCAGTTCTTTTGGTCCCCAGATAAAGGGATTGAAGTTGTACTTTGAAATCAGTGGTGATTTGACCAAGGATTTTAGAGACAGTTAAACTCTTGAGGACCAAAAGCATGAGTACAGAACAGAAGTAGCCTTGATTTAACATTGTGAACTTTATAAGCCTAATTCTACACTTTCTGTTTTTCTCCTTGGACTTGTAGCCCACTGTGTAAAGCATTTAGGGTGTGGGGGGCATTGAAAGAAATCACCATCACCTTCCAGAGCAGACTTCAAAGGAAAGCTCACTTGCTCACTTTTCCCATTGCTTTTTATCTTCCTTCTATTCCTAGTGCTTACTTTTTTTTTTTTTTATCCATGCTGCCGTTCCAATTTTTGCCCACTTTTGATTTCTCTATTAACTTTAATTAGGCTCATGAGCTTCATCACCAGGTGGGTTTTCCCCAAGCTTCCACAGCAATGCTTTCCATCAGCAGCAGGCTTGCAAGGGAATTTTGTTAAGCTGCAGATAGGAGATAGGAGCCTAATGTTATCGGATACAAAGTGCTTCATTGCAAAGTGTTTTTTATATCTGGTGAAATTGCCAGGAAGCATTGTCTATTTAATTATTTTTAAGCAGGCAGGCTCAAGAGCCCCTGATCAGAGGGGTACCAGAGGGCAAACGAGAAAAGAGGGATGTGGTGTTAGCCAGGGGAATGATTCATACCTCTGAAGTTAACCAAATGCTTGTGTATCTCAGGGAAGTAACTCCGGATCTTCCAGATGAGGAAAATGCAGTGTAGGAAAAAAAGAGGGAGAGAGAAATAAAAAATAGTAATCCCTGGATTCACTTCTGGAGAATCTCAGCACATGTGAAGCTGCCTGCTTGGAAAGAGGATTGGCACACACCTTTTGGGCATTTTGTGCGTGGTTTTCCTGGGCAGGTTCTTACAGCATAAGCTTTTCCTGTATCAAAAGCTAAGTAGCATAAAATATGAGCTATCAGGGTGAATTGCAGTTTTTGTAGCCTTTGGTTTATGATCATTTGCATATTCAGCATCTGCCTTGGGTTTTCTTGTTTTTATTCTTCTTTTAAAACTACATTTACCTGAAGAAGGGCTTAGTTCTGAGCGCACAAAATAAGCATTTTCTCTGCAGTTGACTTTAATCCTACCAAAAGAATTAACACTTAGAGCAGAAAACCTTCTTTGGGTCCTACAGGGCATTAGAACATCTCAGGTACTGGCTGCTGGTTTAATAAAAGGATAGGATTTCCATTTACTTCAGGCAGGCTTAATGTATTGTTCTTGTAGTGAGACAGTCAGAATGAGTCAGGAGCCAAAGAATACACTTTATAGACACAAATAATCGTAAATTCAGAATGTCACCTTTAGGCAGAGGCATTTTTATTATTGTTAGTGGAGCTGCTGAGTAGGTTTGATGTTTTATTCTCTTGAGTACTAAATGTTCCAGAGTACCACAGCCCTATCTTTATCAGGCTCACAAGGAGGGAGCACAGCCAAACTTGCTTCCTATACTTCTCTATGATTGATAGCAGATGGCATGCTTTAAAATAAACCTATCCATTAGCAGTCCTCAGTGTTTTTACTCAAGGCATTTACAACTGTCTCAACCAGAAAACACATTCGCTCCACCAGCTAGTTTCAGTCTGCAACAGCTGTACAGGTGCAAATCTTTCATTAACTCTTAAACTGTGGTGAAATAAACTCTGTGCCGTATTTTATTTTTAGTGGAGAGCTTGTTCAGAGGAGAAGTGGATTCCACTCTCCCTCTGCATGTGGCAGAGGCTTGTGTTAATAAACTGATATTAAGATAGCGTGGTTTTTTTTGGTTGTGGGTTTGTTTGTTTGTTTGTTTGTTTACTAGCCCCCTGTAAATTTTTAATTATCTGGATATAGATTTTTGGTTTCTATTTTTATTTATGTATCACCATGAGATATAAACATGGCTGTTTGTAGGTGTAGCCTCCAAATAGGTCAACTACAATCCTGAAGGAATTGTAACTCAGGGCTGAGATTCCTGGGAGACGGCAGTTGCCTCCTTTCCCTGTCCCTGTAGCATCACCCAGAGTGGCAGCCCTCGTTACATCCTGGTGGAAGAGAGGCTGCCTGTGTCCCCCCACCTCTGCCTCACACTGTGGCTGTTTTTTCCTTCTGGTTTGTTGGAGAGATGCAGAGACACATGCACTCACGTGCCCATGCACGTGTACATATTCAACCTGATTCTGAGCTCATTGATGGCAAGATATTGCATAAATAAATTGCTAAAATCTGTCCCTATATGCTATTTATTTTGCCTAGATTTCTGTGCAGCAGTCATACAGGACGTTAAACTTACCCAGCTGTCCTACCAATACAATGAACTCCCAAGCACCCCTCCAAACATTAGCATGCTAGCAGCTAGAGCTTGAAATATTAGTAGCAAATCTTTAATATTAGCATTTAGCATTAATATTAGACAAGATCTTAAAATATTAGAGCCAGATAAAACAGTATTAACAGGGGTATAGGAGTCATTAAGCAGAATAACCATCACTGACTAAATGGATGCTGAAACTTTAACGTGCAAACCAGTGTGGATGATAGGAACTTCACAGAGACAAGAGGATCCTTTCATTTAAAAGGAGGTTGGATAGACGAAGGTTAGGGATTTGAAAGCTGGTAAATAAAACAACACAGCGGGAAAAGTTATATAGAATGTGCCGTCTTGTTAGTGGCGATCCTGTCCTATGTTATTTTTCTTAAGCTGAAAAGATAAAACAAGAAGACAGACAATATTCTGTCACAAATAAATGGAAATTGGGGCAATTTTTGGTATAAATCCAAAGTAGCAGGAGAAAAATACAAATGTGCTCTCAGCACTGTAAGTCCATGTAGGGTAATGGAGGTGCTAAAATGATTTAGCATGATGGACTGCAACTCACGCGCCATTTTTATGACACAAGGAGTGAAGTTGAAGGAACTTGAGCTTGATACCATTGGGGTGGGGGTTATTGCCAACCCGGGGAGCAGTCCTGCAGCCAGGCAGCTCCTGAGCAGGATCTGGCTCTGCAATGTCAGCGGGGAAGAGCCCCCCATTATGGCTCATGTTAGCTCTGCCCCATAAGTACCTGGAGGATTTGGTGCTAAATGAAATAGGGGGGGGGGGGAACAAACCAAGGCCAGCTGTAACATAAGAAGTTTAAGAGCATCAGTACTTGCTTCTAGCTAATCTCTCTTGATGACTCCTGTAAGCAGGCAAGGCTAGCTGTTCCTGTTAATTATTCAAAGCCCCGCACCAGTTTCATAGCTGAGTGGTGTAAGAGGATGTGCAGTGTCCCCATTTCTCAACTTGACTGGGGGAAAGGTATGAGACAGGGTTTCCCCTGCCATCACTGAGTGACAAACCATTTTTCATGTGGGAAAGGTAAGCTTGAGAGAGGTTGTAGCTGACTCAGCCCTGAGCCACCCTGAATCCTCCCATATTTCTGAAGGGTCTAATGAGGAAGGAAAAGCTTCAGTAGGATCATATTGAATCTTAAAACAATGAGTGCACCAAGTTGTTCTGGGGGTGATCAGGATAGCAGGTCCTCATTCTTCTATGTAGATTAATAACCCAAAAGATATGGGGTTACATTCGTTAGTGTTTCATCACAGGAGGAAACAGATGGAAGAGCGCACACCCCGAGATCCACATCATGTCCACCACATCCTCAGGCTGCCCACACACCTCAGCTTCAAGATTATGTATATTTTGCCTATTTAACTTCGACATTAAGACATGGAGTAGAAAAAGGATGGCAGTGGGGTTTAGATATGTATTCTTGCTGTTTGCTGTCCCAAAGAAGCTGCCAAAACATTTTAGCACATCGCACAGTGTGTGTAAATACTATCAGAAGAAATATGAAAATACTCACAGAAAAGAAATATCTACTTCAATAGGGTCTCCTGGATCTGTTCTGGAGATACCTCTGGATATAGCATTGATATTTGGAATAGATGTCTGTGTGTGCCCAGATTGTGTACCTGTCATTACAGAATCATAGACTGGTTTGGGTTGGAAGGGACATTTCAAGGTCACCTAGTCTGACTTGCAGGGTCATCTGCAACTAGAGCAGGTTGCTCAGAGCCCTGGACAACCTCACCTGCAATGGTGCCAGGGATGGACAGCAACCACCTCTCTGGGCACCCTGGGCCACTGTCTAGCCACCCTCAGCACTGAAACTTTCTTCTTTCTTTCCAGTCTAAATCTCCCCTCTCTTATTTTAAAACCATCATCCTTGTCCAACAGGTCCTGCCAAAAAGTCTGTCCCCATCTATTTTACAGGCCCCCTTTAAGTAGTGAAAGACCTCAATAAGTTCTCCCTCATATCATATCATATATCATATCATATTTTAGTTTCATTATAGCATATGTTTCATTACAGCTTTTGGAATTGCTCATGGATTTTATTTTTTTCCCCATGAGACTGGTTTTTTGTTTGGTGTCCAGGACTGTTCACACCCACACAAGACATGTCCTTTATCTTGGAGGAGGAAGTGTAAAACACTTGTTAGAGATGGCTACTTTGCTGCTTTTGGTCTTCTGTCATTATGGGGGGAGACGTAGCTAGTCTAGGTTTCTGAAGAAGAAAAATAGATTTGCATAAAATAACTGTGCATAAAATAACTCCTGCCATATGCAGAATTGTATGTGTTTGGCCGTCGCCGACCTCGCTGTGGTTACTTCCAGGAGTCAAGGTGAACAGATGCCTAAATATCGACAGACATTAGAATCATAGAATCATAGAATGCTAGGGGTTGGAAGGGACCTCTGGAGATCATTGAGTCCAACCCCCCTGCCAACACAGGAACACCCAGGGCAGGCCACATTGGCACGTACGTTCCTCCTGAAAGGAAGGGAAATATTTTCTGATTTAAATGGGAGTTACAATCACTCTCAAGGTTAAGCATATTCTTAAGCACTGTATGAGCTGGGGGCCAAAGAACACAGTTTATTACAATACCACAGGTTACTGCAAATTATGTAGGGTCTTTTTTTATTACACCTCCAAACCATTTATTTATTAATGACCTCCAAATATGTGACATTATTAAGAAACAAACAAATTTTGCCTGGACACAATCCAGCACTCTCTGAACTGGTATTGCTCTGCTATATACCCTTTTTCTGAACTAAGCATTAAGTCCCAGTCCCATTGCTGATCTGGTAAGTGTTGGAGGGTAGCCAAGGGGGAAGGGGAGAGTGGAGAGGGGCTACACTTAATCCCCAGTAGATTTGACTTCTCTGTGAATAAGAAGAATTTCTGATGCTAGTCTCTATGCCATTCATAGCAGTGCTGCCAGTAGTAAATTTGTGCTTGCACTGAAGAGCCCCCCATGCCCTCTGCTTCCTTGCCAAAACTAAGCTTAACTAAAATAAATCATATTTTAGGAAGGTAATTATACAGCCAAATAACAGAAAGGTACTGCAAAACCAATGTATGCTTAAATGAATTTACATTGGCAATAAGGAACATATAGACCAAAAATAAATATAGTAATATAGCAAAAGTGCAAACAATGGTATTTAAACAAAAATGTAATGCCGTGCATTGGGAGTGGTGTTGAGACTTCTTACAGATCTAACACTCTGTGGATCCGTTGCATACCAACTTTCATGGTTTAAACCTGTTCTGAATGAGATTTGCTGTTTTATCATTTTATTGTATTTCCTGGAAAATGAAAATGTCAGGATATATTCCCCTCTCAACTGTATTACATAAGGTGTAGATAAGTCCCCTCACCAATCCCTCTGCTTTCAAGGGAGAACAGCTCAAGGCTGGGGGGGTAATGTCAGCTGAAAAAGCAGGTACAACCTAAACAGAAGCAATCCATTAAGAGAAAAGAGAAGAAGAAGAAGGAAAGAAGAACAACAAAAAAAATCAAACCCAAAACAACTTTCGGAGAAGACTTAAAAAGTTTCCTGATGGATCAGCATCCTTGAGATTAAACATTCCCATATGTAAGTTGACATTTTAAAATGTAAGTCTTATGAAGGATAAGAAGGAAATGGTGAGAAATGCAACCTTAAATATTTTGAAGCATGACTTCCTGGATTATGTGGCAGTTGGCAAAACTTTCTGGGGAGAGATGCACGCCTCAAAATCCACGTGGTGCGGTGCACACATTTGCCTAAAAGTTTCCTCCTGTTGCTTGCTAGTTTCACATTCAGAATCTTCCACACCTTCCGAGTTGAGTCGCAGTATCCCTTCGATGTTGCTTTTAATCTCACAGACAGATGTTTTAGATCAATCGCTCAAAACGGGAACAGTTTAGCAGTCAGAAAACACTGTCAGAAAAGATTTGTTGTAAGGAAGACAAAACCGTGAAATAAAATTGAACTTTTATCCCCATTTGGATGGGAACTGCGCTTGGCTGGGAATCCCAAGGGATGAACAGTGGCCTATCATGTGTTGAAAAAACAAACAGATGACAGTACTCTGCAGTAATCAAGCAAATGCTGCTTCCGAGAAATAGTGTGATCACTGTTGTTCAGTGCTGCAGGACCTAAAAGAGAAAAAGCAAAAAAAGGATAATTATTGAGGAAAGGAAGGCAGCCTTGTGACTGGGGTGAGGGAAGATGGGATGAGCTGCTTCCAATGGTTCTGAGACCTTGATGGCTCTGGAAAGCCCACAGTTTTCTTGTGGTAAAGGTGTGACACACCCAAGTCTTAGCAGAGCAGCTGGACTTTATTTTCCAGCATTGTTCAGAATCAGGAATGATTAACATGCTAGCAGTGGTGGGTGTCAGTATTTCCTGGCTGTGAGAGCTCCTCTACTGGTACATCTTCTTTTTATTTCTGAAAACCTAATGCAAATAAGTTGATGTTACTCATGGTAATAGCTATGAGCTCCATGCATCCGGCTGGTAAAACAGAGGTGGCTCTTTAGAGATGCCCAGGGGGGGACAAATCCAACATCCAGGCCTAACTCTGTATCTCTCTGCCTCTCCCTAGGTATTTTACAGCAGATATATTGAAATGTACTTTTTTCCAGAAGGCTTTGTTTTGTTTTGTGTCCCATGATGGCCTGTTCATATGCTGAGCTGGAGCTCTGCTTGGCAGCGTCTTTCGGTCTAACCATATTGCAATGCAGTACCTATTTTGAAACAGCAAATGTTCCTACCAAGGACCGTGACCTTGCACCACTTACATTCCTTTGTCTTGCTCCTCTGTGCTCAGGCTCTCCGTGTGCTTTTCACTCGCCTCGTACTTTGGTTTTGGGAGGTTTTGCTGAGCGGTGCCTTTGCCTGCTCGCCTCCCTCCGTATCCTCCGTGCTGGATGAGTTTGCATTGTGTGGTGTTTTCCTCTTCATTTATTGCAAACAAATCTGGTCTCTGCCATTTGTTTACTCTTATACACTGTCTTTATGCCTTGGTATGCATTTTTAATTAGATGCGCTTCAGTTCTTTCACTGCTTGTTAACACTTTCGTATGGGAAGTATGGTCTCCATCAGCCCTGTGAGCGTTCTCTGAGTCTAGGAAATTCGGATTTGTTTCCCCTGCCCATGAATATCATTTGATGCAGAGACTGGTTCCCTAGCTGGCCTGTCTGCTGGGTCCCTACACTCTCCTCGTGGACTTTTAAGGTTGCTCCCCTACACAGCCGGGATAATCTGAGTGTGCTTATTCCACTTAAAAATATTCTGCATACAGAGAAATAGTGTTTTGGCTATTTGTCTGGGCTGTTTCCGGACTTCAGCAGCTCCAGTTTGGATGCCTGACATGGAGAAGTCCTGGACAAAGCCTGCAGTGTGTGCAGATCAACTGCCTGCATTGTGGAAAGTCCTTCTGCACACGCAGAGCGGGTCCCGGAGATCAGGAATGCGCCGAGTTAGCCATGAATGCGTTGGCCATCAGTCCTGTGAATGGAGGATAGATGTGTCTGGGGGGGAATACTGGAGTCCTAAACACACGACAGCTTTCAGAAGGCATCTTTCCTGAGTGCCAGTATTGTTAAAGCATAAAATTACTCCTTTTTTTTTTTTTTTTTTTAGTGTGATTCCATTTGCACTTCCACTGTTTTCTTCTGCCTCTACATCTGACTCATGCCACAGGCAAAGGACTTCACCCTATCTATAGAACTCCCTTCTATGCCATCAGCTTTCTGGAAATGATCTGGCATCATCCACCCTTTCCTTCCAGTTTGCCCACCCTGCTGCAGCACTTGCTCACCTTGCACTCACTTTCATCTATTCCTGGAACATGTATGTACTCCAGGTTTTCACACCCTGTGAGGGACTGAAAGGCTAAAAGGTGACTAAAATGACTCTTTCTACCTCAGAAAGTCTTCCCTGACCCTGTTCTCTGACTAGTGGAAAGGTTGCCAACGGTCACTATCCACTTCAAAGTGCACAGAGATCGATATCTGCCCAAGTCAGTACCTAGATTTCCTCTCTCTCTCTCTCTCTCTCGCTGTATTTCACGAGAAGAAGCCAAGAAATGTTTCTTCTCTTTTCCAGCAAGAAGAAGGGGCAGGAAGGGGAGGAAAAAATAAAAAGGGGGAGGAAATCTTGTCTCCACACTTACTCCCCTCAGGAGGGCATTGTGTTTGGCCTCTGCTCTGCTTTTTGTTATACATTTGCATTGTGTGTTGTTTGCTTTGGCCAGGGCAGCAGCTGGCACACCGGCACCACCGGCACCGCTGCCGCCTCCTTCACCAGAGGATGGATTGGGACAGGGTCCTCCCAGAACCCAGCAGCACATGGAGCCGAGATGCTCAGTCCCACATCCCCCTGAGTGGCTTCAGGAGGTGAAGCTCTCTCCTCAAGGATTTGCGGTGTTGGGACATTGAGGGCTGCATTTTGCACTCAAGTGGTGCTGGTGGCAGAGGCAGAGAGCTCAGCGCTGAGTCTGTGAAAAAGCATCCCTCCGTGGAGCCACCACACCTTGGCAGGGAGATGGAGTGCGCGGACTAATAGGGCTTTTCCACTTTAATTTCTACTCTAAAATGACTCTTTGTTACTGTTCTCAGACTCGGCGCCAACCGTTCCTTTACACCACACACCAGATCTTTCTTTCTTTTCTGCCCTTAGCTTTGCGGAGAAGCCTTTAAAGCAAACAAACACAAAACTGTGAGAAAACGAGGGAAGATATGGACTGGCCCACTCGTTGGTGCTGGAATGTGGAAACTATGAAGACATCTTTTTTATTACCGATGCTGGAAAGCGCAGTCACTGAGTGGGCTGGAATACAATTTATACTACATGCGGTAGTTAAAAAAAACTGCAAAAATGGGTGTAACCCTGGGCTGTGGTACAACTGGCCTTTCAGCCCCCACTTGAGAATCGTCCATCCCAAGGGGAAACTGTGGTTTGGAACAAGAGCAGGCATTTAATTTCACTCGGAGAACTTATTGGAGTTGGCACTTCAAGAAAGAATCTGAAGTATATTTTTTGTCATGATTAGTGGCCCCCTCACCACTACATTTGATTATGTTGGAAGCGGAAAAGTTAAATTCTTATAAAATGATGATTTACAATCCGTGATTATCCAGGTAGGGTGCATGGATTGTGCCAGCTTGGTCATGGGATTCCAATCTCATCCTAGTTCATTGCTGTGAGAAAATAAAACTACAATGTAAAAAAGATGAAAACACATCCTCTGATGGCTCAGGGAATTTTCTTAGTCATACGTTATCTTTCCTAGTAGTTTCAGTTATTTTGTCTCCACTAAAACCCAAAGCAAAACACTGCCCTGACACTTTCCCCTTGATTTTGGATCTGCAGCAGCCAAGTGTATTTTTATCTCATGTCTATGGTTATGCAAATCCTAGGAATAGGGGGCAAGGGGAAGAGCTAATTTGAAAGCAAGTAAATTCCAGTGGAAGGTTTCTTCAGTCACCCTGAGCGGGACTATCCTGGGTGCTGCTGTAGAGATGTGGCTACCTCCAAATAGCACAGGGGTAGGTGCCAAGTGGGGAGGTTGAATATTTTCCTTGTAGACACATAACTTTGCCCACAGGATTGAAATTTCTTGCCTTAATGCTCTGCTAAGCTTCTCTGGATGTACAAGGCTGTGTCTTAGGAAATGCACGTTAGGGAAATGTATGTAAAATATACTATCAGCTGCTGGTGGAAAGGGTTTGGTGGTGGGTGATGGGTGGGACTGATAAGAAATATCTCCAAGAAAAAGTGGGGCATCAGCACTTCATTGGTTCTCCCAGCTGTCTTTTGCTGGTTTGGTTAACAGTTCTATATGTTGATACATGGTTTTGGTTTTCTTTTCATTTTCCCCCTTTTTTTTTTGCTGGCCCACAAATTATTTTGAAACCATGAATTCCATTTCTTTTTTTCCAAATTGATCTAATTTCTTTCCCACCCATTCCAACTCCCTCCTAATACAACAGCCTTTTCCTTAAACCTGTGCTTCACTCTAGTGAGCAGTAGTAGATACTCAATGGATTCCCAGGCTAAAATTCCAGCAAGAATAAGACTTGTATCTGCTTTGTGAGCAAATGTGAGTGTGCTGGTGCGTGCGTGTGAGTGTAAGACCTGTAGCTACAGGCGGTGTTGTATGTTTTCTGAAAAACCATCGAAGGCAATGGGTATATGGCACATGTCATAACTCCCTACCAGTGCTGTGCTTTTATTCAACATGATGGTGCTGGCTTAGTCGATGCAATTTGCAGTCAATGTCTGGAATCGCATTCAGCTCCTGTTTGCTCTTCCTTTGAGTACCATTGCAGTGTTCATTACTGTGATGAATTAACCACAGTTGGTAATCTTCTATGGGGCCTAAAGCTTCTGTATCCAGCAAAACTTATAAGCCTCTCCTTGCATGATGTGTCAAGGGGCTATAAGTGCATCTTCAAATGCTGCTTAAACTAGAATGAGTTTAAATATCCATTCAGCCTTTTCTCTGTTTCGGGGATGGCAAGGTGAGGATGTGAACATGTAGTTTAGGTGCAAGGTCGCAGGTTTGGAAAACTCAGTCTATAAAAGAGATGCAGTAAGGGCGTTTGTGGTCATGTAAGATAACTAAAGTCACAAGTCATTTGGATTAATCTCTTAAGTTACTACAGGGGCATGTTGCCTTCACACTCATGGAGCCTGATTAAGTTGTGTATGAATTTATGTCCCAGTATTGCAACCTAATACACTTACACAGTTTAAAATGCCTGACAAGGGCTATAGGGTTTGGAACATAAATTCTGTCCCCTCCTTTCATGAAGCACCATACACATGCCTGACCCTCCTTGGAAAGAGCTGAGCGTGTCCCATATCAGTCTGCAAACAAACTACACTTCTGAATGCCAAAATAAGTAGAATAAATTATTTGCTTCAAACACACGTTTGAATGCTCTCAACCTAGACATTCTTTTTCAAACATGCAGTTCAGTCGTGAATTCTCTGGAAGTAAAGTCTTTGTTCAAACTTTTGGACTCCTTGTGATCTGGCTAGAAGTTAGAGCACATCTAGCCTCGTACGTAATCAGAAAATGCCGTGTGAAAATAGAGGATGCTGGGAACAGCATCTTTGTTAAATTCCAGCTAGACCAAACTCGTTCCTTGCTGTTTGAGCACTGAGCTCACTGGTCTTATGACGATGTGTGCAGTCTGGATTGATTTCTGAGCCCAGCTAAGGGAAAGAGTTAAGCCTGTTCTCCCTTTCTAGTTGGCAGAAAGTTTGCAGTTTAAAATTACATACTGACTCTGGTGTAGAGACACAAGAAATTATAGAGCAGACACTGTCCAGGACAACGTATAATTTAAAATGTACTAAAGAATGTATACCACATGGCAAAGTAAGTGAAGTGCTTCTTCAAATATAAGTGTTTTGCATAGAAAGGCTGTAATTATCCACTCCTAGGGAAATGTTTGCATTCATTCTAAATCAATATTTACTATTCATCTCTTGTGTTCAACAAAACAAGGATTTAACATTTTTTTGTTTTAATGAGGTACTAAGACTACAATAATACTACAATGTAATTGTCTTGATACAGCATATTGCTAAATTGTGTTGCTATTTCGGGAGCGAGCAGTTTTTAAAAGGAGGGGTATCCCTATTTGTGCAATGTTCCTGCAGGAACGCACAGTTCAAACCCAGCCAAGCAGGGAGACTCACCAGTTTCAAAGAGCCGTTAAAGCCGTCTCTCTGTTAAGGCCCTTAACTAGGATCATTCGGGTGAGTCCTCTGTCTCCCCCCTGAAAGTATCAGACTCTTTATAATGATTCCTTTTCAGCTGGCGTCTCTCAACAACAACAACGATGTAATTTCTTTTTCTGGTTTTGAGGTTGGGCTCCCCCCCCCCTCCCCCCTGCTTCCCTCCCCCAGTAATCTTTCAGCTCGGCTGGTGGTAATTGGGCTGCAACAGTCTCTGCATGCTGGTTCAAACCTGTTGATGCAAATGGAGTTGCCTGAACTCCATCCTCCTAGGGAAACGTTGGGAGACAACAGTGGTTTACAGGGTGATACTGGAGCTCTGTCCTGTATAATTTTCAAGGAATTAATCTATGTTTTAAAAGTTTGATAGAGTACTCAAGAAGGACATGGTGAAGGAAACAGTTCTGAAACCAGATAGGGAAGATCAGTCCTTTCTGCAGCAGGACCTGGTGAAATGAGAGCATCTGAGAAAGGTCAGAGTCATCGGGAGGAAGAGCACATTTAATCATAGTCTGTGTCACTGTGGTTAGGAGGACGTCTTTGCACCAAGCATCCTGCTGGAATTTACCTGGCATGTCTTAAGAGGTATTTCTCAAACTTCTCTAACGTAAAAAAAAAACAAAACAACAAACCCAACAAGGAAGCATTTTTGGCACTGATGTGGCTCCATGTGAATCAAATCAGATAAGTGGAAACACTTCAGTTGGAAAGTCCTTTAAAATATCTTCTTTTTTTTTTTTTCTTCTCTATTTTTTATTCTTACACACTGCCCACCATCTTCCACGCTCTGGCCCACCCTTCCCAACACTAACTGCTTCCACTCCTGCTGCTAAAATTCATGGTACAAACGTAGGCTTTTGAGTGAATTTCAATCTTGTACTCAAGCAGATAGTCCAGTATTTTTTTCCCTACTAGTCTGAAATCATTCTTGTTCTCCAAAAAAGTCATGCACATAAATAGGGTGAATAGCCCTGAGAGAAGAGCAGTCTCTTTCTCTAGCAAATGTTATTGTAACTGGTGTTTTAATTCTCCAGATATCACTCTCAGTGTACTGGGTTACAAAAGGCTGTATAGTGCCTAATCGTTCAGCAGTGATCCAGGAAAAAAGCAGAAGGTTAAGAGCGAGTTCCTAAAGTCTGTAAAATCAATGGGACACTAGAAAGGGAACTGAAGTGTACCAGAAGGGACCTCTTGAGGGTCATTAAAAAAAAGCAGAAACTGACTATGAACAGAGCTTTTACCCACGGAACTGGAGGGGGCCAGCAAAACCATTCTGCTGCACTCCAGTTAAATGTCTAATAGTGGAGAGATTTTCTACACAGCCCATAAAGGATAATGAGGAGGGCTTTGATAGCTTTCAAGAAAGTCGTTCTTGTCAGTGCTCACAAAAACATCATCTGAGCGTGAAGTCTCAGAACATACAGTCTGTGGTGGTCATATCTAGACAGTGAAAGGGAGGATGGTAACCCAATACTATACACGTCACCCCGGAAATATATCTTATCTGTGATCGAAAAATTGCTTCAGCCTAACAATATGATGCAAACAACAGCCAAGCTTGATATTACACTCTCCAGCTTGGTACCTCACCTCGCTGCAATGCAGATGTGTTGGGTGATGTTACTCACATTAGACTAAGTTCTTGTATCTCTCCCTCCAGAATAAATGAGAGCTAAGGTTTTGACCTAAAGCTTCTAGAAATCAATCACTATCAGTGACGTTTGGATTAGAACCTAATAGCTTTCTGCTCAGTTTCTGTGTTGAGAAAGCAACTTGCTGAAAGCCTGAAACATGGCAGTGGGAATTGGGATGTTTGTTCTCCTCCTATCTCTGACCCTGATCCTCTGTGGGATTTTGGGGTGAGTCACAGCTTTGCTGCAATTCGTTTTCCCAAAGAGTAAAATTAGTTAAATCAAACTTGCATATCTTACTGGGGTAGTCTAAGAATGATTTGTAAAACAAAGTTTGAGATGCTGACGGGGTGGTGGTTTAGAAATTCAGGGTGTTGTCACCTTAAAAAATAGGGAGCTGGCTTTGCTTTGCTGTTAGGCTATAGGGCAGTTCTGTTGGGGAAAAATATTGGAAACCTTTCTACTTAAAATGAACCTGGAATTCTTTGTACTTCAGAGGAAATAAACCTTTTTCTGGACAAACAGACCTTCACAGGGATGAACTGAATACGAGTCACTCTAGTGGTGGTAAAGCCAAATTGTGAACTTTTGTGTCATTGCCCTGTGATTTCAGCTATCTTCAATTCACAGGAAAAAAAACCAACCCAACAGGAAATTCAGGTGGAAAGAATGCATGGAAATTGAAGTAAAAGACAAATGCTCATTGTGGCCTCGGAGAAGTGAGTTTTCTAAGTTGCAGTAGCTTTTAAGCAATTAGCATCTGCTGTGTGCAATTACCGAGTGACATGCAATCCCAGATGGAAAGCTCCAAGAGCCCATGGCCATCTGGATTTTGGTCTTTACCAAGGTATGCTCTGTTCTGGGATTCACCTGGCCTGTGACACAGCCCTCCCTCTGCCCCATGTTGCACAGTCAACCTTGAGTCACTGGTGGGAAAACAGTGAGACAGTTTCCTCTGAGTCTTTCAGGTCCAAAGCTTTCTGAAGCCACTGGAAGAATTATTGAAGAGGTTGAGTTCTGAATTGATGTGTTGCCTGTGGTTTTCCAAAATGAGGAAAGTCACTCTGATAAAATCCACTTTTGAGCTGTAAGTGGCTTGATATGCACTGGTCTCTATTGGGACATATGGCTTGGGAGCTTTAGCATCTGAAATTACAAATAGAAAATCAACTCTTAAAAGGGAGAATTTTGTCAACAGACTTCCCTATTTTAAAAGAAAAAAATGCAATTAAGTTTTCCTTAGATGTGATAAGAGGTATTAGACCCAACCACAGAGACTAATTCTCTGAAGAAATCCAGTTTTAAAAGTGAAAGTCTAGTTTAGTTTGTGAAATTCAAAGAATAAAAATCAAAACCAACTGACAAACAGCTTCTGACTGCTCTGTATCTAAAAATGGGCCAACCTCATTTAGTCTATTTAAAAATTGTGTATCCGTACTGCTTGTATGCCAAGTTCAGCATGATGGAAAGGAAAATGGTTGAGGTATAAACCCTTGGAAAACAGGGTTTATAATGGAAACAGTAATTGACTTTTAACTACCGCATCAAAAATACAATACTATAATACAAAGCCTAGCTCTTGGGATCCCAGCTCTGCATCTAACCTCAGGCTGGCAGACAAACACCTCACCACAAAGCTAACTAATGTTTATAGGTTAAGGGTTTTTTGTTGTTAGGGTTGGTTTGTTTTTTTTCCTTGCAAAAGAAACATGGCAAGTGAAGGAAATTTATAGGAGCAAAGCTAAGTTGGCCAACAGTTCAAAAGTTCTTGCTTGTAAGTTTTTGATATCTTTCCCAATCACTGGTTCTGTCTCAACTCATAGGACTAAGAGGAGATGTCATATTTCTCCGCTGGAAGAACACTATTCTGGCTGATAATTTCATTCATGAAGCTTGAACCATAACTAAGCCTTCATCACAGCTTTACAGATAATTTGACTGTTCTTCCAAAGGTCAGAAATTAGGTTAACCTGGAGGGAGGAGACAAAAAAGACCTAAATTTTTACTGCAGTTGACTCCTTTCTCTGAATGACTATAACAGGGAGAAGTGGTTCTGGGAATGGAGAAAAGCATATCTTCTATTGATCTCATTAAAGGTGATTACCAAAGCCTTTGCCTAGCACACCTGGGGTGTCAATTTTGCTGCCAACTATGGCTGTCATAACATCTTTGGAATTCGAGTTATACTGAAGGTACCAGCTCTATTTGAAATTCTCTTTAGGGATTGTGAAATGAGGAAGATCATGGAATCATAGAATGGTTTAGGTTGGAAGAGACCTTTCAAGGTCATCCAGTTCAACACCCTTGCAGGGACAAGGGACATGGTCAACTAGAGCAGGTTGCTCAGAGACCTAGCCTGGAATGGTTCCAGGGGTGGAACATGGACCACCTCTCTGGGTAATTTGGGCCAGGGTCTCACCACCCTGAGAGTAAAAAAATTTCTTTCACCTAGTCTGAATCTCCTCTATTTTTGTTTAAAAACATTACCCCTTGTCCTCTTGCAACAGGCCCTGCTAAAGAGTGTCCTCATCTTTTTGATAGACTGCCTTTAAGTACTGAAAGGCCACAGAAAGGTCTCCTTGGAGCCTTCTCTTCTGCAGGCTGAATAACCCCAACTTTCTCAGCCTTTCTTCATAGAGGAGGTGTTTCAGCCCTCAGGAAGTTCACTGGGGGATAACAACCACTCAGCCATGGTCAACAGATCCATGCATGGACATGTGAAACGAATCTGAATGTTATGAGGTCTGCATGCATTTTTAAAGACAAAAAAAAAAAAAAAGAAAAGAGGAATTCTACTGCAGTGATTGGGCATGTGGTACTTTAAAAATGTTTGCTTATTTGTGTATGAGTAGTTTATCAAGTTCATATTTTCATAGGTAATGAAGAAAAGCAGAGGACACAGCAGGAGCATTCTTTTATCCATATATCATTTTTGTTCAGCTATGGATTATAAAAGGCACTGTAATTGATTTGATTTTCTTTAAGTATTGAAGATGATACACAGCCACAACCTTAGATCTCGACCAAGCTGCACCTTCACACCTCCCAGCATCACTTGCTGCGCTCAGCCCACACAAAGGGGTTGCAGGGAGACTCTGCGGGACAGAAAGATCGTGCCCAGACACCACCCATCCCTGCATGGAGGGCCTTCCAGGTGGGGTGAGTGGTGCTGGGAGAGGTGTAAGTTAGCTTCAGAGTCTGTTGTAGGCCTTCAGCTATGCCATTGAAGGTACCTGGGCAACGGCAATATCCAGGAACTGAATATTCAATTCCTTTATTTTTTGTGAGCTCCTCAAACCCAGCATTCTTCCAGATCTAACTCCCATCACTGACTGTATTCTTATGAAAGGAGAGGATATGCCAAAGAATAAAAAGGCATCAGAATTTTTTTATTCTGTCTCCCTGTGATTTCTGAGCACATGGAAAACTCTTGCAAGAGATGACCGTGTGGTCAACTACCTGGTAACCATATCAACTGGGTACAAAGGCTGAACAACTCAAAGCTCTGTTGATAATCACTATTAGTGCACGTACATGTATTCAAAACCTAGAAAATAGGACAGGTTTATTGCAACAGTGTAATTTACCTATTCTTAGGCAAGTTTCCCAGTAACAGTCCCATGGGCACTTATTTTTTTCTTACCTTTAACCATTGAACAGCGTTGGTTGCAAACTGTCCTGTTGATGTTAGTGTAAAGAGGATCTGGGACCTAACACGCAACATTGTTGTTAAAGCTCTGTTTCCTGGAATGGAGAAAATTTACCTTTACTGGCATCTGTGTCTTTACTCAAACACAACTCCATTTGAAAATGATTGGGAAATTGCCAATGCAAATACCAAACAAAGACTCCAGGAATTGGCCCTTTACGATGAGTGATTTATGATTTATACTTTGATTTATACTTTAAACATATAAGCTATGGACTTCTATTTGGATTTTGAAAAACAAGCCAGGAAAAAGCAACAATAGCTTAGTAAAAAAATGTATACAGTCGTGGAATGTTAGTACAGCCTTTGGCAAAGGATCAAGTAATGATAAAGTTTGACTCTGTGGGGATATTAACAGTTTTAAAGCAATCAATGTGAAATAAATCTGAGAATGTATGTTTAAATTATGAAAAAATACAACATGAATATGCATTTTGTAGCTAGCTGCTCCCTGTTGTTTTGGGCACTTGTCCTGCTTTAGTAGGATTTTTGAGGAGGAAAAACCTGACTGGAACACAAGCTACATTTCAAGTCCTATTTTGGGTGGTTTGCAATCATGAATTTCCCTATTTTCCTTATCATTTTTCTTTGATTTGCTTTTATAAGAGTATTATCCAGCTCAGCTTGGCACAGTTCAAGTGCACAACTGCAACCTTTTCCATGACCCAAAAGTCAGTGCCACTCTGTGGGTTGGCAGTTTGCAAATAAAACATATCCTTAATGAAGTGTGGAAGCTCCTGTTCTTTTCCTTCCTCAGGAGACGTGCCTTAATCTCTGGCTCAGAGCCTTGTCAAATGCTGCAGTAAAGAACTGGCAAGCTCAATGCTGCTAATGGATTGAAATCTCCACCAGGTTGTTCATTTCTTGAGGGTCTGGGGTTTTTTTTTTTTTTTTTTTTTTTTTTTAATTTCTGCTTTTCTTTTTATTCCCCCCTAAACACTGCGGCAACTAAAGCATCCAGTCCTCAGTCTTTTGTAATGATTGGTTAGGGACTTCAGTGACAACTCTACAGTACACGTAAGAGAAATTTAAATTATGCCACTAAAATGTACCAAGGATTTGGTTGCTTATGTAGGTCAATTATTAAGGGAAAAAAAATAAGATTAAAACCAGGGGCTGTTCCGCGTATTTGAAGTTATTCCCGAAGATATAAAATTGTGGTATTTATGCTTATAACTTGTGACATTTTGTGCCTTCTGTAGTAGAAGCTGGAAATGTTTAGGGTTTTAGGGTTTTTTTTTCTTAAATTCTATTTTATTATTTTTTATTTTTCTGCCAGAAGGTAACCGGAAGTTACTGAATCATATTTGAATTGCTCAAAATTACTAAAATTTGGTATTGAAAATTATGACAGTGTCTTGTTGGGTTTTTTTCAGGATCTGTTTGACTAATATTGAGAAAAGGGTAATTCTCGTGAGATTGGGAATAAATTGAAAAAAACTGCATTTTTTACTTTTATTTTCAAAATATGGATTTTGTTTTTCCTCTGTTTTTGTCACACAGGTATGTTATGTAAACTCAGTTTACCTTTTCTAACAGCACTGGGGTGGGTTTTTTTTTATGTGGCTGAAAAAAATTACTTAGCAGAATTTACTTCTTTGCAAAGTTATTTTGGGAGGTGTCCAGACTGGGACCCATTCAGGGTGCAAAAACCCATGCACATTTGCAATGTGGTTTGCAATAACATTTATTGTAACCTGTTGTTGTCCAGAGCTTGCAAACTTTAACATCAGGGGAAAAATAAAAAGAAGGAAGAAAGGAAAAAAAGCAATTATTCAATCACTTGTGCTAGGGGCAGGAATTTGTAGTGTTCCTCTAGTCTCTGTTAACCTGGTTCTGTCAATGTCAATAACTCCGTGACATCCTGGGAGGAGGAAAAACCGTGGGTTGATGGGTAGAAAAAGGCAGTTTGGTGCTAAAATGTTATCAAATAATGTATGTGAGTTCACGCTGTGTATTCTGTGTTGTTGTGCTGGAGAGCTGCTGGTGTGATCATGCTCATTTGGAATATAGGGACTCCTTGGGAGAAAGTAGGTTACCCTCGGATCTGGTGGTGGATGGAGGGGAATGAAAAGGGATGTTTTCATCCTGCTGCCTTTTTAGATCCGTGCTCTAGCACATTACTGGAGGGACCTTGGTGCAGTTTATCCACTGAGCAGATGGGAAGACAGGTTCTTCTAGCAATGCTTTTGGCAGATCAAAATGATTGCACTCTGAATCTAAGATGATGTTCTCCATAGAGTTCCTGTGCATCGATGGGAACTACTGAAATACTGGAATAAGTATTCTTCATGAAATATTTCCATCAGCGAGGAACTGAGATGACCTGTGATGACCTCATGTCTCATTATTTCTGCCCCTTAAAGGATTTCATTAAGGAAAGTGTGTGAATGTGGTCCATCCATGCACCATTGCACGTAGATGGTCTAGAACCTCTGCAGCATCTCAGCAGCTTCCTGTGCTTCAGGTTTCTTAAAACCACTTTGGAACTGCCTGCTGAAAGAAGTGGTTTGCAATCTGCAAAGACAACAGTTAGATGTAGGAAGGGAAACAGGATATAATACAGGAATTGACTAAGCTGTGAAGTGTTATGTCAGTTCAGTGATTTTTCTGGAGGGAAAAGAAAAAAAATATCTTAGAAGACTGAATTCTATATTAAAAAAAAAATAAAAAATAAAAATTCCAGAATGACTTGAAAGAAGTGTGAAAGGACACCAGAGTCCTAGGGAGGTAAAAGCTTGGAGGCTGCAGAGGAGCTGAAGCGCAGAGACAGGAATGGTAGGATCTGTCTGGCATGGGAAGAAATGGGAAAAGGCGTGGGTAGAGAAATTAAAACCTATTTGTTAAAGTTTTGTGAGGATGGACTAGAAAAATTAAATCTAAGATGAAGCAAGAGGAAGGGACTTCAGGGGCTGCTGCAATTTGGCTTCATTGTTTGCTGCTAGATTTAGGATGAATGACTTTGGGCTTCAAAGTGTAATCTGTGGACTGCGTACCAGTGAGGGGTATCATCCTGTAGTTTTTCTCCTCTGCCTGCACAGACTTTGATGAGCAGTAAAGGCCCAGAGTGACTAAGACACATATTAATGTAAGGCCTCCCGTTGTAAATCAATATTTGAAATAAATGGTTTTAACTGTTCATTTTGGAAACTTCATTCTGAGAATAATTATAAGTCTAAACGTGAAAGTGAGATTTAAGTCCTGTGTTGATCTGCAGAGATTTGGCAAGCAGCGTACATACTTAATCAGTCACACTGTAGCTTCTGTGCTTAAGATGGAGCTTGCAGCTTGTTTGTTCTGAGGAACACAGTATATATTCATTCATCATGTTTATTCAAATTAGGGCATCTGAGGAGTAATGACAACCTTATTCTGCGAAATTATCCTCAGCAGTTTAAAGCGTCTACCTGCCGATGTGAAAGTCAGTAAATCTGATGATGGCGTGTTTATAAAAAGTTCATCCGCCCAGTTTTATCCTGGGTAGGACAACAAAGTTTGCAGCACACGCTGCACTGATGCTCCCATGACTACCTTGTCCACAACAACCAGCATTTGTAGCCTCGTGTTTCTTCTTTATCTCGATAAACTTCTGTTGTGTTTATGTTGCTGGATGTGAACTTTCATAGACCACACTGGAAATTTGGGCTGTATCAAAAATACGCTATGAAGCACTGTGCTAATTGTTGATAAATTATTTTAGATGCAACGTTTGTTTTTGGGTTTTGATTTATTTTTTTTTTCTCTTGAGGAAAAGCAAAGTTTTATTATTATCACTGCTTTTGCAGAGCAATACATTTACTTGATGACTTAGGGCTGCATACATCTACCTTTCTTACTGAATTCCTTTTATTAAGGTACTTTACCTCTTTTTTTA
>JANVCC010000022.1:39486702-39527181 GCA_025345505.1 Todiramphus chloris collaris
CTTTCTTACTGAATTCCTTTTATTAAGGTACTTTACCTCTTTTTTTAGTATAGTTACTGATTGAGTAACACACACAGGCTGCAGGAATAGTTATTGTTTTCCTCTGTTCATATATAGGTCACATTACCAGTTTCTCCTGCACCTCCTTGTCCTCAGAATTAAAAAAAAAAAAAGGGAAAAGAAGACTATAACAATCTTGCTCTTTCTCTCCCTTCCAAATAGGTAGGAGAAAATTGCTTGATTAGATTATAGGGTCTGTATATGTGTGTAAAAGAATTTATTGTGGGAAATCTATGTTAGAGCCAAAACGATTAATGGTAATTAATGTTCCCACATTTAATAACAAAAGAATTAATAGTGAGCAGCCACTTACCATAAAGTGTTTCCTTGACATTTCTTACTAAAAATAAAAAATTCTGAGCATGCGACAAAGATTTTGGGAAAGAAAAAAAGGGAAAGATTAGGTAAAGAAAATATCTTCTTGTAATTTAAACCATTATTTTTCTGACAGCTTTTTATCTCCTGTCTGGTAGAAATAAACATAGTAAGTTTTTTATAAAAAAAAATAGCTAGGTTTTGTGAGAGTATTTTTTTCCAGTGCAATAATAAATATTTATTTCTGCCAGAAACAAAGTTGTTTGTCTGTGAGGCTTTTACTGATGCTTAGCCAAAGGTATGAGTCTCTTAACCTAATAAATAGAGCTCTCGTATGCTTGCTTTCTCTTCAGTGGAAATTTTGATATATAAGTAACATTCCTATAGACACCAGGTTGTCCACTAGTATTGATCATCTGCCTTCCTGTCCTCTGAGCCACGGGCACCTTTGACTATTGTTTATGAAGGATGAAGAACACTATATCAATTAAAGAATAGCTCTGGAATACAGAGTTAAACCACAGCCACAGTAAACTTCCAAATAAATAACAAAGGCTTTGCAACAAGATCTTCAGGCATACGGGCTGGACACTGGATGTGGCCAGAGAAGGAGTTTAACGTGACCTAGTGAGCTCTTGCAAAATCCTCCTTCTGTTGCTTCTGCAATGCCTATCCCCCATTGTGTTCAATTGGCATTGCTTTAAATATCACCTCCTACCCGGGAGCGCAGCGGGGCAGCCTGTCTGGATGAAATGGTAGGAGACTGGTGTTAGGCACTCACATCAGAAAGGGGATTGCATCCATTTGGGAAAAAGCTCTTGGCCGAAGCGGCCAATACAGAGTGAAATTCCATCCTTTTGAGGGGGGGGAGAAAAAAAAAAAAAAGTGCATAAAAGAAAAATACTGTCAGATGTCTATGTACTATTAGCACAGAATAATTTATACTGAATTCTGCTTTTACTGTTTTGGTAGATCTGTATGTGCTCTGCCTGTGATCTGGACGTGGCAAGGGTTTCTATGTGCTTCTGGCAAATGTGGTCAGTATTTAACCCAGACTGTATTTTTTTGCTTACCATCTGCTTAATTCTGAATGTCAGATCCACAACTGGCCCGCTAGTTATTTCTATTCAGCTATTTTGAACTCAGCTCCATGCAGACGATAGGAAAGGATGCAATGGTTATGCTGAAATGTCAGCTGAGCTGAATCTCCTCCCAAAAGCTAAACCTAAATCTTGTTAGGGTTTTGTGTTCCTGTTTTTTGTTTTTTTCCTTTTTTTTTTTTTTTTTTCTCCCTCCTCTGTGTGTGTTAAATAAGAAAAGTGGATGATTCTCCTACATTTTTATTTCATTGTCTTTGTCTTGTGCTTTCTTGGTGTTGTTGTAAGTAGAAAAATAAATATAGTAGTAAAGGCTGGGCTTGTAAGAGTTTTCAGTTTGATTGGAATACCAGGTCAATGGGCACACCGCACTAAACCCTTACTAAGTAATTTCCAGTAAGATTCTCTGTTTTCAGATGTGGAAAAACCTCAGTATGTGACTTAGCCCGAAAATGTTCATCTGAAGCAGGCTGTTAGACCTTGATCCCGACCATACCACCCTTTCAGCCATTCTTACACAGGCAGGCTACTAAGATGCTTGCTTGAATATGTCTGGAGTGTCTAGTAAGAAAATAATTGGGAATATTTTTAATGACTCACTGCAACTTAGAAATCTGGATGTAATGAAGGAATACTGGGAAAATCGCTTACAGTTATTTCTTCTAAGAGAAATTACTTAACACTCATAGTTATTTGTATACTTCACAGGTCTGATTCAGCCTTACAGTTTTGATGTCTCAAACAAATGTCATCACCTTTACCAACAAGCGCACTGACAAGTGGATTAGACAAGCAAGTGGGATGGAGAAGGCATCTGCTTCCACTCTTCTGATGCACCTCGAGGACCTATGTCTGGAGGTAGGAGAACTGCTGCAGGAAGGGAGGGAGATCTCAGAAAGGATATTTCTGTGGTGCCCATAACTTGGGTTGTAATGGAAGGCAAATGGGACAGCTAAGCATTGAATTCATGGGGATTTGCCCATCTCCTAGGGCAGAAGTTCTGCTGTCTGCAATATGGGTAAAATCCCATAGACTCTGGAAGTGTTGCACGACTCCAGAATTTTCTCTGGATCAAAAATGGCTAGTTTCTGCTGTGGGGGTTTGGGGTAAAGGCATGGGAAGGAGGGCTTGCTTTGTTGTGATCTGTCTCCTAGAGCCACAGCATGTTTGCAAACTGTGTTCCCTGAGGCAGGAGGCTGAGGAGGAGAAGTGCTGCAGTAGGATTAGAAAGAGGTTTTTTATTAGTTGGATGTCATGCCTCAGGGGCTTCTTTGAAATGGGTGCTACATGTGCTCCATCTCATTGAAAGGTAGCTCTGCCTGCCAGACCAGTGATGGGAAGGTGTAGGTGGAGAGCTCTCCCTGCATGGAGTACATGGACACCCACTGGGGAAGTTTTTCCTCACCCTCATCCTCCTGCACAGAAATGGTCAAGCCAAATGAAATATACAACATAGGTGAATAAACCTGTGTCGCACAGAGTCTGCATGTTATCCAAACCCTATCTGCCAGAGATTAAAATGTTAAGGTATAGATGATTGTAAACCATTTATTGTTTATGAATTCACTGTCCTGTGAATGTCCCTGGGTGCTGGATTTTGCTTATGGATCTCTGAACTAGCTGAAGGAAATGTAAAATCAAATGTAGACAGACAGCTCCCTCTTGAATACATATCCACAGAGGCTCAGGAACACTTGTTATGCTAGCAAGGGTGTGGAATAAATTACGCTCAAGAAATTTGCTCTAGATCCCACCTATTTTGGACGACAGGTTTTGTGTGCAAGGTTGAAGCCCCTCCTTGGGGAGCTGCTGTCACCATGGTGCAGACAGGTGGATCTGGAGACGCTCGGTCTTGCAGAGTGGCAGAGGACCAGCAGATCAATATTTAATGTGAAGACTGCTGCAGCCCCTCACATGCATAATTTATTCTGCTTTTGGGTACAGATGGACCTGAATCAAGGCATGCATCTAGGCTACAGGGGTATTAGAAGTGGGTCCAAGCATTCCAGATTATCTTCACCTTCAAAATGGGGGCAATTCAAAAGGCAGGATTCAACCCTTTCTCTCCTCTCTCGTTTGTACAACACAGAAAAAAACACATTGGGAAGGCCTTTGAAATTTGAGTCAAGTTACACTGACTTTCTCTCATCGAGGGCACATAACACTGTATTTCAGGACAGAATTAGGGCTCGAGAAAGAATTAAGCATCTCTGAGTTTAATTAAGTGCACTAACAACACATAAGCAAAGTCAGTCTCGTAAAAGAGAACTTTGATTATACAAATTGACACAAAATAAAAGCCCTTTGGGATTATATATAAGAAAAAATAATCTGAAAACCACATGATGGCAAGTAACCTAGCCTAGCCATCCTGGCTCGTTTCAGTGAGTGAATAGCTCTGCCTGAGATTTTTTTTTCTTTTTTTCCCTGACAAACGATTAAATACCAGTGATATGATAGCATGCAATGCTAGCATAACAAGGTATGAGCAAGAGGGATTTGCTTTTGACTAGTTAAGAAATAAGCTTACTAATTCACAAATTTATTATAAGATTAGCCTTTAATACCTGATAATCACCTTCGTCAAGGAAAATTTCTTCTCTTCAAAAGGCAAATGAAATTTATAGATGGGTCTTGAGCCATACTCGTGGGTGGTAGACAACATTTGTGAGAGGTCCAGCCTTTCTCTATGAGCAAGGAAAGAGATAGCATTTTAACAGAGCGGGTGCAGCACAGCAGAACACAAGAGAACAGAAACAAGACAGGCATGGCAAAATCTCAGATGCCTTAAGGTTATTAATCTCTTTGCAGAAGAAAAGTGTGATTTCTGTCAGACCGTCCATTAATTTTGATGGAGATACTTTTAAGATCTTCTGTTTGTATTTTAGCGGGGCTGTTACAGCTAAATACACAAGTAAAAATGTGTTCTTACAAAGCACACAGACAAGTATTCCCATTTCAAAGGTGGTGTTGTCATATAGATACAAGAGCATCAGTATTTGCTAGAGTCTTGTTATTATCTACTTTGCAATAGGCCATCTGGACTTCAGCTAAGAAAGGGCTCCCAACGTGTTAGGCTCATGCAAACATCTGGTGATAAAAAGGCCTTTTCGCCCAAGGACTTTTAGCTCGAACTAATAAAAATGGTGAAGTGTGGGAGAGGGAAAAAAGGGGAATAGAGGGAAGAAAAAGGGGGGAAAAAAATAATAAATAAAAAAGAAAATAAGAAAACTTCCTACAGTCCCACAACCTTTTCCTAACAGATGGAAGTCTGTCTCCCAACTCCCAGCCGAGTCCCATTGCCAACAGAGGATATTACATAATTGTCAAGCACAAGCATATAACCAAGTCACTCATGCAACATTTTTGTGAACAGGTACGAGTAGCACGAGCCCTGCTGTATGACAGAAATTCTTGTCACGGCAAATACTGATCTGAGAATTCACTGCATTGCTGTAATTAGCTTTCAGGTTCAAAACCTCCAGGCAAACGACAAGATTTTAGGCAGAGGTGTAGAATTTCGTACAAAATGCTCTTCTCTGGGTACCAGGAGGTTATGTCAGTTTGCTTGTTCATGTACTCCTCTGTAGAAATTGAGTGAAACAAGGATTTGAGAATCAGCACTTGTGGAAATGAGGACAGCAGAATAAACCTTGTACTGTGAGAGGCAGAATTACTGAGGCTTCATTTCCTAGGGATTTGGGTCTTTCATTTCCCTACTCCCTCACCAGGTACTAATGTCTTCACCTTTTTGCACAACTTCCAGTCACCTTCTATATGGCCTACAGATGGTGCCTCAGTTTCCCCTGAACTGCTGTTTGCACAAGGGGCTAAGAGCTCTGTAGACCCACACATGTGTCCTTCGCCAATGCCAAACCATCAGAATTGGTACTGTAGAACTTTACACTGTAGTTTTTCCTGTATCAGACACACTTCTTTCAATCTTCTACCTGCCTCCAGATACTGATGTTTGAAGAACTCACAGGAATTTAGTTATCTTCAGGGTGTCTACCCCTCTATTGAATTGGATTGGATTGAAGTAAGCCAAAGAATTTGCGAATGGTTAAGGAAGAAAAGGTCTGGCAGACAGGGATAATATGTAAGCTTCATTTCTTCAGGAGAGTTGTCCAAAAAATTGAACTCAGAAAAGTGTGGGATTTTGAAAAGCATAAGAGCATATGAACTGTAATAAAGATTGTCTGGTTATGGAGCAAAAGAGGATAAATAATGGGATTAACTAGAGAGGAAAGCAAAGGTCAGAGGTCAGTCCCTTCCTTGGATGACATGGACATAGAGATTAGAAGTTTCCATGATTGAGAATATAGCCTTCCCAAAATGAGATAGTAATTTCAAAGTCCAAACATTAGACAAAAGCTTGTTTATTCAATTTATTAAAGAGGTCTCAGGATTAGTGTTCTCATTCATTCACTTCCCATGGGTTTCTACACAACTGGAGCAGGTCACGCAAGTGGGAAATAAAGTCTGCCCCAGGAGCTTTGAGTCTGGGGCACCCAGTGCTGAAGGTCTCTGTGGGGCTGGGACCAGACGATGTTCCTCCTGGAGAAGTCACAGGCAAACAGCTCTGTAGAAATCCACATACTTCATTACACCATAGAAGACAGAGAAGCCAATGGTTTCTCTTGTCTTTTTAAGTGGCAGTTTCAAGGCTAAATGTGAGTGTTCTTTCACAAAGATACAGGCAAGAGGCCTTTGGAAGTTGTTCAGCAAAGTTATAGAGCTCCCTGAGATGCAGCCAGGCAAAAATACTAGGACCTGAACCAAAAGGAAATATTTTATATCTTGAATGCCTTTTACCAATCAATTTGTCTCTTTGGAAATGCTTTTTTCTTCTTCTAGCTTAGATGAAAAGATTCAAATCTAATAACAATGGAGTGAAACAACCATGTTTGGCCAAGTGATAATTAAGCATTTAAATATCCCGGAACTGGCTTTCAAGCAAACATGGGTTTGTACACATGTGTTATACCTACAGTTATGCATGTAAGTACATCCTTTTTCTCTCTTTTTATGCTACTTGTGTGTGTATGTGTGTGTGTATATATATATATATTCATGATAGCAGTGATACGCTAAAGGAATTAGAAGCCCACTCTTTATAGCCACACAGGGATTTCTGGACTGAAAAACTGTCAGTCGAGGTAAAAGCCCATTTCTAAGCATACCCATTTTAAAACTCTTTAGCAAATACTATTAGAAGTATTTCAGTTTAAGTTTTAATGTTTTTCATACTGGGTGCCTTCAGACCTCCTCCATGTATGAGCCTGGAATAAGCAGGATTAGTGGGGGGGCTGATGCCCTCACCTCCCACTCTCAGCTTGAGAGCTACAGCTCCACAATTTTCTTCCAGCCCACAGGTTGTAACAAGTACTCAGTCACACCAGCCCTCTCTGCGATTATACCTGCATTATTTATTAGCCAATGGACATAATTCTTGTCCCTTCTTTCAACCCAGCTTTAGTGGCTGTGTATTCAGGGTCAATTCACTCGCCTCTCTGAGAGTTGTGTAGGGTGAGGAGAGGCAGGGATTTTCTATGCCTGTTCACCGACTCTCAGCACACTTCTGCTTCATTTTAGGGGCCTTGTATGAACCGAGATGATAGGAATTTGTGTGTAAAAATTGAAATATTCCTTGCAAAGGGGTAGATGAACTCGTAGGGCGATGCGGTTGCATCAAATCCGATGTGCGACATTTTGCAGAGGGGTATCGCTGCAGAATCTGTCGTTCAAAACCAGTCTGTGTCACATGCCAGTATTAACATGTTAAAATTGCTAGATGAGGAGCAAAGCTGCAAGGCAAGCTGTTTGTAAACCCCATGCTTGCAAAGCAGTCCATATACTGGGACAATGGAGATAATTTCCTTTTAAATAATTCTTATAGCCGTTCCTAATAATTAGCTGATCTAATTTAGATTTGCATTGCATCTTTTCAAAGCTATACTATTACAAATGGTCTAGGAACCTTGCCCTTAAAAGAGACAGTGATAATATCCCGGTGACCTGGGACTGCTGTTAGAGAAAAGATTTTGCCTGAAAGGGGTTTTGGGAAGTTACAAAACTCCTTTACGTGGCCTGTTGGATCTGTGTATGATTTCCAACATTACACAAAATAAATACCAGGAGACTGGTGTGGTTTATACAAGAGTTTATAGAGAAAAAAATCCACCCACCAGCTCCCTTGCTGAGGATTACAACCAGGTCTCTGCTGCCAAGTTCTCTGTTTAGGTAAAGCATGAGAAAATCTGCCATTTTTTTAGAGTCACAAAAGGGGTGCTACAGGGGGGGCAGTGAGAAGCTGACAACTCTCACTGCTTAAAAGGCAGCTGTTCCTTCTCAGGTACTATTATTAATAAACCCTAAGGTAATGTTTGCTCTGAAATATGTCTAATTGAAATAATTTACCCTAACCCTTAGAGAATTATGAAACTGTTTTCATCATGTTCACACACAGCAAAATAATTATGAGATGCCATATGGAAAAGACATCATGTGGTATATGTATTTCTGAATGTATACTTTTTGAAATGGTTCCCACAGATAAATCATATAGCTAATTTACAAAGAGGAGGTGGATAGTACTTCTTAAGTATGCAGTTTAAGTTTAAAATGGTTTCAGGCTGGGTAAATTTACAGTGGTGATGACATGCAGTAATTGCACTGATCACAGCACGTATATCACCGAAGATGTCAATAGTGCCATTAAATTGCTCTGCACAAAGTGGAGCAGGGAAATTCTGCTGGGGACTCTCCACTATTGCAATGTGCCATCCCTCAAAGACTCTGCAGGTCCAGCATGGTCCTGAGCTTGTTTTGCAGCTGAAATGTACCCAACTGAAGTGCTGGAGGTGTTCCCCCATCATGAGGGAGTCTCTTGAGATGTTTCTGGTTTGCACCTGGAAAGCTGTGAGCTGACATCTCAGCCAAGGGAATACTCTCCTCAAATAAATTTTATTTTGGGCAAAGCCCGGGAGAGAAAATTTCTTACACTGCTGTTCCCCACTGTCCATCTCAGGAAGGTTTTCCAAACGACTTTATTCCTAACCTCATCTGTAGTCAACAGCCTTATCATGTACATGTATGATATATCTCTATATTTTTATGTATGTATGTTTCATTACATATGGCAGCAGGAGGATTTTGCAGGGCACTGCTTGGTCTTTTTCCAGGCATATTTGTGATAGATGATGAGACATCTGAGGTTCTCTTCCTGATAGTTAAAAAGTTTTGAAGGTGCTTTTTGAATAAGGAACTCTTATTAACATTTCTAGAAATCTGGCTGGAGATCAGGCTTTCTTGTCAGACTTCTGGTAGTTCTTGTTTCCAGATGGATGGAAGAAAAATAAGGGAACAGCTTATTACACCCTTTCTGTTTCATGTCCGATTTGAAACCAGAAAGTGAAGAAGATGGAAAGAAATCTCATTCTGTCCAGTTGATTCCCTTTATATCTAAGGACTCTTTAAAACAAGGGTTAGCTCTGATTTGAGCAACTCAGGTTAGCCTCTGAATTAACTCACAGGTCACTTTTGCAATTATTTCTGTGGTGATTGGTAAAATGTTTGTAAGATCTGGGATAGACAAACTAATTCAGCTCCAGCCGTCTGTTTTGCAAGAGCTATAGACATGCAGCTGCATTGTTTATCCCCCAGTAATGACATCATTACCCTGCATTACCACCCTAGGTAGTGTATTTGTCAACAGCCAGTAACTGATGAGTACAAGGAAAATATTTACCCAACTTCTGGGCTGTGGCATTACCCCAGTAATGCCATTTCAGGAAGATCACACTGTATTTCTGAGCTTCATGATACAGAAACAGTACAAGCTTTCGCATTTCTGTGCGTGTAACACCAGTCCTTAAATAGCCACTTTTTAGAGACAGTAATTACAGTAATTCTGTTTTTAAAGGAAAAAAAAAAAAAAAAAAAAAAACAGAAAAAGAGGAAGGGGGGGGAAAAAAAAAAAAAGAAAAAAAGTGGTATTCCCTGCAAATATCTGAAGGTGGGACTTCTCAATTACCCCCCACTGCATGCAAAGCATTAGGAACATCCAAATCCTAATCTTCCCAGGAGTAACCACATAGGGTAATATTTGGCCACTTTTCTCTACAGTATCTGAATGTTGCTGATGTACTGACATGATATGTATCATCCTTGGGAAGCGTCGGCACTGGAGAGGTAGCCTCGCATCTTCCTCTTTTCTGTCGTTCCTCCTTTTGGATGAGAGATGTGATGCCCTTTCTCCGTTTCTAATGTTGCATGGACGAAAAGGCACGTTCTCCTTTTAGCAACTTCCAGTCATTTGTTTTTATGCTCACTGAAGGTGTGTTGCATTTTGTGCTATTAAAGCGCCCTAAACCAAAAATCACTTTTTTTTTTTTCTCTGTGAGTTACAGTAGATTATTATTTCACTGCAGTATCCGAAAGCATGAAATAGAGATTTATGATACTCTTGTGTTTTCCACTTCAGTTCATGTAATGTAGGGAAGGTAAAGTGTCTCTGGCTGCACAGTATCCCTTTTTCTTTTTTCTCTTTGGAGCAGTGCGTGATTAGAGGATAGTGAGAAGGTCACTGACCAAACTTTATCTTCCACACAGTTTCCCACAGCATGTATTCCTCTTAGGGAACATTTTCTCAGCTCAGGTTATTTCCAGAAATGTTCTCAAACCATAAGAACAGTCCTTGCAGTAAAACATTTCATTCCCACTTTTTATCCTTTATCTAGCAGTACAGTGTTGACAGCATTTATGTTTCTTCTATTGACTGGGCCAAGAACAACAGGATTAATGAGGTTGTCTCTTCATGAGTGCATTATATTTTTTTCCTGTGACCTTTCAAACATGGGAATCTTCTGTTTGCAATATTTCTTAAGGAAGGAAAACCCCTTCTCGCCGAAGCTCATTTTGACAGGGGACTGTCTGAGTGGGATCCCAGGTTCTCGTGCAGCCCCAGGAGCCTGGTGTGAGGGACAACAGTGCGCGTACAGGCAGCATCCTCGCCTCTCGCCAGCGTACGGGCTGAAAGGAAACTGAAAATAAGCAAAGTGGGGACTAGCTTTGTTTCCTCATTTTTATTTTTTTTTTTAAGATTTGGCTGGGGGATGCGGGATATTTTAAGGAATTTCTCAAGCTATGACATTCTGATTATAAACCTTATGAGGCTGCTTACAGACTATCCCGCTGCAGGAACTGCTCAGGAGATGAGCGGACACAGTTCTGCCGGGTTTTATTTAATTAATTAATTATTTCCCCATTGTATGTGTTTAGGCTGGACAAGCAGGGAAGGAGTCATCGCTGGAATTGCAGCCTTCCACAGAACACTCTTGCGCTTTATCTTTCCTATTACTGGTTGTTTTTGACACTGAGTAACTGGAACGCAATCAAGATAGGAGCATTTCTAAGTGCATCAGGACACGGAACGTGAAGAATTTTCCCAAGGATGGGAGCACAAATATCTTTAAACACAACAAATAGCTTTGCACATATGACATCTTTTAGCCAACCTCCTCAAAAATACATCAATTAGATAAGCTAAACATAATTAAATTTTTGCATAAGATCGTTAAGGGTGACTTAGTCCCATTTTTCATCTGGGGAAATGGAGGGTCAGAGCGCTGGAAAAACTCCCACTAGTACAAAAGTTATCTACATAGGCTGGTCTCTAAGCTATTAATTTCCCCTCTAATTTATTTATTTCTCGTGTTGGTGGGGAAAGAAGCACCACAAATTTGGGCATTCACATCTTGAGTCTTATGGGGCAGAAAACCCCTTTATGGAAGAAAAGATACTTCGGTGTCAGCCTTTTTGACCTGTTCTTTCCACCCATGGTGGAGAAATCTGCCTGATATTCTGGGAGAGGGGGAAGTAGAAGAGGGACTATATATATGCGCTTAGAGGTGTATGTATATATATAAAGCCTCAAACATAATCTAAAAATAACTAAAAAAAAAGAAGTGGAAACATGAAGGCTTGCAACACTTGCAGAATCTGTTTTCCATAGGTGTGTAGTTCAGCTGCACATAAGAAATTCCTTTTCCATGTAGGAAAAACAGCACTTACCTGCTGATTTGAGGGGAAAAATACAGTGTCCAGGGGACTGTTTGCTGAGCACTCCAGTGCTGGCTTTACTTCGTGTCCATGGTGTACAGGGCCAGGATGCTGGGCAGGGATCCAGGAAGGCCAGAGCTCAAGCACTGCGCTTAGGCTTTATGCAAGCTCAAGACCTCTGTGTGTCGATTCAAGTCATTCTGGGACTTGGAGAGCGAGACGAACTAGACGTGTGGACATAGCCAAATTCATCTGTGTCAGCCCTAGGAAGAGAACAGAAACAAATATTCCTGGCTCCTCGCTTTAACGATTTAAATAATCCCATGTATTAGCTCTGGAAACAGGACAGGCTGCTTTTAAGTTGAAAAAGTCATTAGAGAAGCTAAGTCATCTCTGAGCAACTCTTCAGGGTAATATTTCATGAAATTTTGAAATATTTTCTCCTGAAAATAGTAACACTTATATAGCAAAGATGATAATTAAACTGTGTACTGAATTCAGGTAATGGCAATGGTCACGTCTTGCAAGTACTAGAAGGCAGTTTCTAAGTGTGAAGCTTGAGTGAATTATCTGTCTTCAATTTGGACTTTCTGGGTTTCAGAGCTTTGGAGTTTGATGTTTGAACTCTTATTTCTTCCTTTTAGGGTTTCTATTGTAGCTGAACTTAAATAACTAGAAAGGGCATATCTGTACTGGTCAGCATTTAGGGCAGTTAAAAATAACTATGTGAGAAAAAATCTTGTATTCTACTTTTATAATAATGTATTCTATATGTATTTTGTAATAATGTATTTTTAAATAATTGATGTATTTTATAATAATGTATTCAGCCTAATTCTGTTTAGTTTTACTGTTGTTTAGCAAGAACAACTTGGGTAAAGCTAAGGAACCTGCAGGTTTTTTTTTCCTGTTCCTTTAAGCATTTGAGCTCCCTGTCATACAGTAGTAAAATACTCTCATAAAGCCCCGAGTGAAAATAGTTTTTGGGTTGTAACCCTCAAGACTTTAAGATTTTAAAATCCTGACACTTCAGGATTAAAAAAAAAAAAAAAAAACCCACAACACATATCTATCAGTGAACGGTGAATACATTTTTGTGTAGTTTGCCTTATTTGCATTTGTTGGTAATTAATTAAAAAACATGAGTTTAATTAAACTTGGAGTTAGGGGATTCATTAAAATAAAAACAAAAAGCATTTCAGTTAAAAATGTAAAATAACACGTTCAGTCGAGTTTGCTGGTGCAGCTTAAGGATTTGCAGAGAAATGCCAGCAGTAGGAAAACTTTAGGGACTATCACACTGCAGACAGTTTAGAGAAGAGTTACTGAACAAGGAGAGCAAGTGTACATTTTTGTCAGCAGATAAATTTCACTTTGTAGATACTTGAATTGAAATAATCACATTTATCCTCAATTTCTTTCCAGTCTGAATCTGTGACTAAAAAACAATGAAATCCATACAAGTCCAAAGGAAAGGATTTACAGCATAACAAAGGTAAGGTTTTTAAAATAAGGGATGGAGTTAGAGGAAAAAAAAAAAGATTAAAAAGCTTAAAGGGAAGAGATATCACTCATCTAAAACTTAAGACTAAATTATACGTACTTGTGTATACTATCATGAAAAGTTCTTTCTGGTTTTGGTGTCTTTTAGTCACAGCTCCCTGTCTTTAGCTTTTTTGTTTGTTTGTTTGTTATTTCCTTTGAGAACAGAGGAAGGGGTTTGCTTTTGAAGAAAATGCATGTTAATGTTATTAGGATGTTGAAAGTACTAATAGAGAAAATAGAAGGTTTGACTTGATGATTTTGGAGGTCTTTTCCAACCTTAAGTATTCTATGATTCTACAAGAAAAAAAAAAAAAACAAAAAAACCGTCCTGATTGATAACTAATCCTGATATTTATTAAACTGCTTTGTATAGCCTGCTTTCTTTGATCCTGCCTCTTTGGCAGGACTGTAACAGAAAAGAAACAACAGCAGAAATCTGAAAGTTTTCGTAGTCAGTGTTATGTAAATTATCACTGAGATATTTCTGTTTGAGCAGTTGGAATAGAAGTGAAACATTTCTACTTTCTCAGATTGAAGGGTTTTCATGGAGAGCTCCCAAAGCAGCCCTCACTCCCATACTGGTCAGGCTTGTTACGTACATGGACTTACCTGTGCTGCTGGGTTAGGCTTAGGACCTACCAGCTTGAGTAGTTTAAGAAAGGTGCAGGAGATAATGTCAATGACACTTGTGTAAGGTGCTGTGCCCTTGGGCTTGGAAAGCTACTGAACAATGACTGACTTTGATCAAACTGCCTCAAAATTAAGTATTTCTACTTTATTCTTCCCCCAGAGTATATAATTTGTTGAGAAAACTATTACAATAATGGAATATAATACTTGCTAAATAATTCCTAGTTGTATTCATCAGACACATTTTCTTATCAAATTAATATAAAATATAGAATCATAGAATTGTTTGGGTTGGAATGGATCTTTCAAGGTTATCTAGTCCAACTCCCCTGCACTGAGCAGGGACATTGGCAACTAGAGCAGGTTTCTCGGAGCTCCGGCCAACCTTACCTGCAATGGTTCCAGGGACGGGGCATTGACCACCTCTCTGGGCAACTTGGGTCAGGGTCTCACCACCCTCAGTGGAAAAAATGTCTTCCTTCTCTCTAGTCTAAATGTCCCTCTTTTAGCTTAAAACTGTCACCCCTTGTCCTGTCCCAACAGGTCCTGCTCAAAAGTCTGTCCCCATCTTTCTGAAAAAACACAAAAATGTCTCCCCAGAGCATTCTCTTCTCCAGGCTGAACAACTCCAACTCTCTCAGCCTGGCCTCACAGGAGAGGGTTTCCAGCTCTCTGATCATATCTGTGACCCTCCTCTGGACCTGGTCCAACATACTTTCTTGTGTTGAGGCCTCCAACATCTCAGTAATGAATATAGAACGTGTGCAAGCAATGCCATATTAATTTGCCTAGTGGTGTGTTTGAGGTTGGCTTGGCGCCCATGTGCAGGACATTGGTGGACAACTTAGGTACATGCAAAGGACCAGATTTACAAAAAAAAAAAGAAACCAGCAGAAGATTATGTTGCCTCTTTGAGACAAGAAACCATCTGTGGGGGCCTGTTTCCTGTGCTGCTGGGTGGGAGGATCTCACGTTAGCAGAACACCTGCATCAGCCATGGTGCCAGGGAAGGTGGCCCTTTACACAGGGAGCAGATGCTCCACAGCTGAAGTCTTTCAAAGGAGACACCTTTAGAGCCCTCGGCCTTATGGGATAACTGAATCGTTCATAAATAGTCTTTAAAAGGAGCATTGTCTGCTTGGGGAAAAAAAAAGGGGGGGGGGAAACGAAGTGGGTTTTTTTTTGTGTGTGGGTAAAGTAAATATGATTAGAAATACATGACTTGTTAAGAGCTTTTTGAGGACCCCACACTCACAAAATCTTTTAGGTCATGTGTTTGCTTTCTGAAACATTTGGTAAGTAATAAGTGCCAAGGGACTATATGCACTCCATCTGGAATTAGCAGATTCCTCTTTGTTCGATTGTTCCTAAATTTGGAACCAGCCGACTTGCTTAAAAGTATTTTGATTTTCTTTTAAATAAATATAGGAAATAAACATAGCCCAGGACCTTCAGAGAGGTACGTTATTAGTCTTCTCCCTGGCTCCATGAGCCATGAAAGTCTTAAAGGGGTATTTGCCAATTTTGATGTTTGCTATTGGTTTATGGTAACAATTTGTTCAGAGTGGCCCATCATTTTTGTTTCCTTCTTATAAATAGTATCAAAGAAATCAGAGATGGAAAAAGAACTATTAGGTCATTGAATCCACTCCACTGCCAATGCAGTCTTGTTCCTTACAGTGTATTTTTTCCACATCTTTGTCCAGGTTAAACTTGGAATTAAGTTTAAGAGCCTGTAGGCCTGATGAGAGGTACAAGAGCAAGTGGAGATTTTACTCTTTTATTCTTTCCTTACTAGACAAATATCTCATTTTCATCTCCACCTTCCCTCCATAAGGAAATGGCATGTCAAAAGATCAAGTAGATGCTTTCTCTTTGCAGGTGTTATAGATTACTACCTCATCCCCATAAAAATTTAATTCTTGCTTGGGGAAAGCAAAAAACGAAGAGAAAAGCAACACTTCTCTTATCTTCCCTGATGTCCTGTAACACCAGAGTAAGAGCCTGAGCCAAAAACACCTGCTTGTCCAGTAGGCTTATGAAAAGAGACTGTATTTTCTCGAAGACCTTTAAAAACTTTTTTAGGTAAAGCTTCTTTTAAAGGAAACACAAAACTTTAGAAATACATTTGAGACAACACTTTAAAGAATAGAAAAAACACCCTACCATCACTCAAAACTGCACTAAATTCATGATATGGAATTCCGCCGGAGGACTATTTGACATTGAAAATGTTTTCAATGAAAGCTTGCAAATAAAAGCTCAGAAAGGCTGTCCAATGTCATTACATTTGGCATATGAAGAATTATGAAGAGGTGCAGATCTGTAGATTTGGGATCACAGCCTAAGATATTCAGCCTGTATATGTTGGTTGGCTTCCATGGATTCGAGTGAAACGATGCCTGTTTACAATAGCTGGGGATGGATGATCCCTCTCTCCACGGACTGCAGAGAAAGCTTAGGGAGACTCGCTTTCCTAAGCCAGAGCTGGCCTTCGTGAACTGTGTCTTACCATGCATTACAGAGCAGGATCAAGGTCTTTATCTAGTTCACGGTTGCTCAGAATTTTGTTTCATCCAACCTTTGCTCAAAATATAAGCAAACATTTTATTTCTGCTTCAAGCTTTCCTTAGAGTGGAAGCAGTGCAGCACAAGCAGATACACATTTTCTCCACGGCTACACGGTCTTTTTGTTTGGTCTAGATACACATCTGTAACTATTTTACCAACTCGTGTATTCATATATACTGTAAGTCAAAGGAGCTTAAGTTTTCACTTCTTGCATTGAGTTGCAATCATTGTGTTTTGCAGGTTGCTTCCTATGCTTTGTGTTTCAGCAGCCTAAGGGCTTCTCTAAATCATTATTCTGTTCTCTCCTAGCAAGAAGGAACCAAAACTATAGTCAAAGATTAGCATGGGCTAGGCAAAGCCTAATCATCACCTCTTCTACCTCTTTTCCTATTCCAGACAATCCCTATCAAACATGTATTTCCTCTGCATGTTTGAAGATCTATTAGCATGATTGTCAGCATCACTCAGCTGGATTGGTTGATGATATCAATGTACAGCCTTGGCAGATGATAGTACTCTTTTGTCCTTTTTAAATCTAAGCCTGTGAGTATGAGTTCAGGAGTTGCATCATGGAGATAAATTTGTGTTGCCCACGCCTTAGATTAGGATGCTTTAGTTCTTCAACTAAATGAGCTCTCAGCTTTAAGGAATATAGTACCATGGACTGCTGTATACATGTATACTGTATACATGGCTGTATATGTAATTATATAATAATATATAATATATAAGACATATGTGTATTTATATTAGGAAATATTTAGTAGCATCTTGTGATTTGAAAACAGTAATTTGTTTTGTTCAGTACCTGCAACCTGAGTAAATATATTTCCTAAGAAGTGTTGGTAATTGTGGTAATTTCCTGAAAAATGTGTCTTCTTCAAAGATTGTTTGATGGCAACAAAAGAAGAAATATTCACTCTTGTTCTCCTAGAAATTAATTAAAACTTTGCCATTGATATCTATGTGAGGACAGAACCCCAGATTGCTATATAACTGAGAGACCAGTGGTTTCTTTTTGTTTCTGGTTATTATTTATAAATTCTGAACAAGTAACTTTGTTATGAGACTGAACTTCTTATTTGCAACTTGTAAATCTTTTTGATAATGCTTATGTTCATACTTCACATTTTATAGTCTCCTTTTAGGAGGCTACAAGATTTTCTGCCTTTTCAGACATAAAAAATACTGATAGGTGGGCAAAGTCTTGGTAAAAGACACAGAGAGCGAACAGAAATATTGGATGGTAGATGAAGTGAATCTAAATTTTAAAACAAAGGAAAAGCTTATCGAAGTTTCACTCTCTTGAACTGCAGTTGCTTTTACTGGGCTTGAAGACAAGCCATCTCGTCAGGCCAGGTTATCGCATTATGCTATAGTTAGAACTACTGACTGGTTCTGTGCTGTTGTTTGTTGAGATGACTAAGTTGTCATTTTTAATTAGCTTTATGCTCTTCTCAAAGGCTAATTACTTCACTTTTTTATCAAGATTACTTGATTCGTAATGACAAGGGTGCCATGGTTACGTATTTTTAGAGAATTCCCCAACCTGTGCAATTATATGATTTCCTGTTCCCCCTGGATTTTTTGTGCAGCAAAGCCTTCAGTAAAAATAATGGTTAAGAAAAGTGCATATTTACTATTGATATCAACAGAAGAAAAGTTATCTCTTTTTTATTTTTATTTTTTTTGACAGGAAGTCCATTGCTAATGCATTTTAGTCAGTGTGAAAAATCATTACACTTAGTTTACCTCCCTTGTCAGTGACACTAGTGCCGCTCTATTACCTTGGCTGAAGTTTCCTCAGGCAAACTGAATGTGAGACCTTCCTTTTTTCTCTTATTTGTCTATAGTCGTGAGTCTCCCCTGGTCACTGTGGAAAGCTGGGCTGACTGAACTGCACACCTATTTCAAGGTGTACAAATTACACAATCCAATACTGACTTCCAGAGAGCATTTGCTACCCTCTTTACCAGCATTTGGACAAAGAGCTCTTGAGATAAGTATGAGAGGTCCAGTCACAGGTGAAATCTCTCTTGTCTTTAGCCACCTATGGATGACTGTATTTTATTTTTCTCTGAAACAGCAGCAGCCCAAAAGGTGATGTTTCTGTGATGGCTCCCTCAAGGGAGGAGACAGTGACATGGGACATAAATACTCCTCTGACATTTTTCAGAAACACAGTTATACCCAGAGAATCACTACTTCACTCCTGTTCTGCAACACATAAATACACGTCAGATGTGTGGTAAACCAAATTCTCTCAGGACCTTGTCCTGAAAGAGGGAAAGACACAATGATTTAGAGCCTACATCTGCAGCTCTTGCAGCTGCTTCAGACCCTGCTGCTGGAGAATTCGCTGCATCAACAGCCTCTTGACACAGGGGCTTAGAGCAGGTCCCTGAGCAAAATCCCAAGGGAACCTGGTGCTATTGCTAACCCATTGGAAAGCTGAGGACGGGACAGACACTGCAGCTCGAAAGAGAACTGTTTCTTTTGCCATCAGATGCCCCATTTTGCATCACCTCTATTGCCACTTTGCAAGTGGAAGGGGACTCCCTGACAACTGCAACTCTTGTCACATTCTCTATTGAAGGCAGGATTAGACTAGATAGCTTCCTAAACCAAAGGGAAGGTCAGTGTAGTATGGTGCTGGCATGGCATGCCTTTGTATGCAAGCTCATGGGAGAAGTTGCAGAAGGGTGTGCTTGGCTGCAAAGGTCTCCTGGAATGTCTTCAGTTGTCAGAAATACAGAATCACAGAACTGTAGAGGTTGTAAGGGACCTCTGTAAATCACCTCATCCAACCCCTCTGCTATAGCAGGTTCACCCAGAGCAAGTTGCCCAGGATCATGTCCAAGTGGGTTTTGAAAGTCTCCAAAGAAGGAGACTCCACAGCCACTCTGTGCATCCTGTTCCAGGCTGTGACACCCTCACGGGAAAGTTTTTCCTCATGTTCAGATGGAACTTCCTGGGTTCCATATTGTGCCTGTCGCTCCTTGTCCTGTCACTGGCACCACTGAAAAGGGTCCAGACCCATCTTCTTTACCCCTGCATTTCAGATATTGAACAGCATTTGAGAAAATCTCCTCTCAGTCTTCTCCAGGCTAAACAGCCCCAGGGCTTTCAGCCTTTCCTCAGCACAGAGATACTCCAGTTCCTTCATCTTTGTAGCCTTCTGCTGGGCTCTCTGCAGTAGTTCCTTGCCCCTCTTGAACTGGGGAGCCCAGAACTGGACACAATATTCTAGATGAGGTCTCCTTAAGCGGAGTAGAGGGGAAGGACAACCTTTCTTAACCTACTGGCCACAGTCTTCTTAATGCACCCTAGGGCACCATTGGTCTTCTTGGCTACAAGAGCACATTACTGGCTCATGGTGAACTTGTCCAGTGGGACTCCCAGGTCCTTTCTCATGGAGCTGTTTTCCAGAAGGTCAACCCCTACCTCTACTGGTGCGGGGGGTTATTCCTCCCCAGGTGCAGGAGCAGACACTTTCCCTTGTTGAACTTCATTCAGTTCGTCTCCACTCAACCCTCTGACCTGTTCAGGCCTCGTTGAATGGCAGCACAGCTCTGGTGTGCCAGCCACTCTGCCCAGTACTGTTTCATCAGCAAGCATGCTGAGGGTCCACTCTTTCCCTTCATTCAGGTCATTGACAAATATGTTGAATAAGACTTGATCCTGAACTGATGTCTCTGTAACAAAGTAGCAGAAGATGTGAGGATGTTCTGGAGAAAAGTCTTGTGTTTTGACGTTATTCTTTGTGGCGATAGACAGGGAACATAGCAGCTCCAGCTACGGCAGCCATGCAGTGTGATTCCTTGCAGTCTACGTGTAAAAAACACCTTCTTACTAAGCATCTCATCTCCTTAATGAGCTAGTAACATGTCTATGACTTCAGTAATTAAAGTAAGTTTTTATTGCTTTTTATTTCTGTTAGCACTGAAGAGCAGGAAGAGAGACATATAGAGAGTCTGGTAACTACTGGGACTCTGGGAAAGAGCTGTTCAGCTCCTGCTTCCTCTGCTACAAGGAAAAGAGGTAGGACTGGATCCTAAAGGTATGAAATGCCTAAATCCTATGGAATTCAGTGTCAACAGGAGACTAAATTCTGTGGAGATCTGACCTTAATCTCTCTATATATTCTTCTATATATTAATATAGAATATATAAAATATATTATATATTCTTCTTAATCTGTCCTATAATTACAGTAATTCTTCCCTACTCACAATAAAGTATAAACTCATAAAGGAAACCAAGGTCCTCAGCTACTGTTATCTAAGTGTAAAAGAGAAAATAAATAATCTAAGCAGGACACTAAAGTTATTTCTTTTTTATGAGTTCTGATTATGTTGTAGTTTTCAATTCTACAGAGAAGTGTTTACCTGCTCCTTGTTTGTATGATGGTTGTATTCCCCAGCTGTAATCAGGGCGCAGTGTTCTCTCCAGAAGTTCACTGACAACAAGAAGGTAAGGACGCAGCTCAACTTTTAGAAATCAGATTGAAAGTGTTCTTTTCTGAACTCAAAACTGAGCCTTTTTCTCTTTCAGGCTAACTTTCAGCATCTCGGCTTTCTGTGTGGAGCCTTGCTTCCAGTATAAATAAATGATCCCACATTCCGTCATGATAACATATGCTCATGCAGAGCTCAAAATTAGAAGGAATATGAAGTGTTCTATTAATTGCATGAATGTTGATTGTTAAAATCATGTGCTAATTGGTAATATCTGTGTGCAGTAGGTTCCCGCAATATGTGTTAGATTACGTTAACTGTGCTTGTGACTCAGATATCAGGCATTATGCATTTTACAGAAGGATTTTAAAAAAAAACTTTGTGTAATTAGGTTCTGTAGATTATCAGCATAGAAAAATTAGTAGAAGACTGTGTAAAGGGTACATGAAGTTAGAGGCAGGAGGAATACTGAACTCTCAAGATGCATCTGCTTCTCTTTCTCATGGTGTGTTTTTCCTCACATACTTTCCAAAGTAATTCTCACCATGTTTGTCTTAAGGTAATTCCCAGGGAATCAAGCCCAAGCTCTTTCTCACTACCATGGTGATTACAATATATATTGAAAGATACCATCTTTTTCAAGAGGATTTACTCACTTTTCAGTCTTTTCCTTTGCATCCCCCAGGCTTTGATCCAAGAAGCATTCAGGTACATTACTGATAAATTAGATTATCACTGTACTCACCTATCAGTGGGGAAGTTGAGCATACTTAGCAACATGACTCTCCTGTACCAGATGTGCTTCCTCTCCATTCCTGCTCCCTGGGGAAAATTTCATATGGATCTGTTTTGTTCATTGATGTTTTAATTTTATTGAGTGCCACGAGTATTTATTAAAATAGGCAAGGTAGAAGGAACTAAAGCTTGGAGCTAAATATGGCAAGTTATGAGTGTTTGTAAGAAATGTAATGATTCTTTCCTATGTCTGGCTTAACCAGCTTTGCAGTGGTGAGGGAGTGGGAGATGAGCCTGACGTGAACGCATGGGGATGCAGTCTGCAATACCTAATATATATCATATTCTGTGGTCATCCTTTTTACAGCAAAGAATTTATTCATGCATTCACATTTATGCACAAGGAACACATTGACCTTTCCTTCAGCACCTACACTGAGAGCACCCAAGCTGGTCCTGGCACTGCAGCTACATCCTCCTCCTCAGCCGTTGCAGTAAATGTACTCAGTACTGGCAACTGTGGAAATAAGTTTTTCGCAGTCCTCCCTGGCCCAAGCCCCAGTTTGAGCTCCTTTTTCTTATGTTACTGGGGTGGAATGAGCTTCTTGAGTTAGGCATGAGGGCTGGGGCTCATCCAGATCTTTCTTAGCAAACTTCCACAGTGGTTTCTGCTCAATATTACCTGGTGAAAAAGCTGAGTTGGAGAGATTCTTAGAAATCAATGATAATCATTCCCCTAAGAAACCATTTTGTGTGGGTTAGGCAGATTTTGAGGGCAGCTTTGTAACATGCATGGGTATCATGTGCCTGCTGGTGGGAATGGGTGAGAACCCTCTGCTTGAGTGTCCTGTAGTGCATGGGCCATAACCCAGGAGATGCTTTTTGGTGAATGCCAACTTTAAATTGTACGTCAGTTCTTTAAATTAGCACTTTTCCTACAGTGATTGTATTTTGAGGGACTAACATCACTGAGGGAGGGTCAAAGCCATTTGCACTTGCTCTGGCAAAGTTGTCATTGTAGTAGGTTAATATCTACTATTACTTTGGGAGACATACCCTTAACTTGAGCAATTTTATGTATTCTTCCAGAGGAAGACTGGAAATAACAAAAATTACAAAAAAAAAATTATTTAGAGAAGGACCAGACAGTTTTTTGTGTTTCTAGGAAAAAAAATAGTTTAAACACTTTAAATATTTCATGGGTTGTATTCAGAAAAATATTTAGGATGAAACCTGCTAACTAGCGTAATTTTAATTCATTTTACATTGGACCAACTTGATAATGATGCAATGAATTAAAACAGGTTGTCTGAGAGTTAAAAATGGATGCAGTTTTGGTTAAAGAGAGCATTTATGGAAGAGTTAGAAGTCTTGAATCTTATCGAGGCTATTACTCTAATATCTGTTGATTTACTGATCTTGAAACAAGCAAACCTCATGGGTTCAAGAGCTTAATGTTAAGGCACACTTCATCAGTTGTCCTGAGAAATGCAACGGATTTAAGAGGAAATCAGTTTTAGCCCCCATCCAAAATGTTGACACCGAATCAAACAGAGCATGAACTATATTCACAGTTTTAATTAAAAGAAAACCTGACAAATTACTAACATCCTAGTGTTTAGAAGATGGTTATCTGTTATGGAAATATTTTTTTCTAATGTACATGCTCTCATACATGAAATAGTTTCTAGATTTATTTTATTATAATTGTAAACTCTGACACAAATACTTAATCTTACCTACTTAAATAATGTTTTCTAATTTCTTAGCAACCCTTCCTACTCCTCCTTCCCCCCCCCCACTCTGACTCACAAAGTGATGCATTGAAAAAAATGTAGTAGATGAGATGACCACTGGAAATACATGGAAAAACTAACAATTAAAACCAAATATTAACCAGAAGGAAAACGCTTACTAATTTTAAAAGATAAAAAAGTTAATCTAAAATGACTACCAGCTTTGGAAAGGTTAACTGTCAAATTAAATAACAGGGACATACAGTGGTCACTGGCTACCTGGGGGAATAAGCTGTTAAATTACTTACTTCAGTTCACATAATTTGCAAAGAGATTAGCTCCTCATGTCTCTGTGGAAACTTGGTATGTTCCAGGGAAGGTTTTTGTTCCCCCCATGCCCACAAGTGCCTGGCAAGTGGTGGGAGCATGTGGAGTAAATGGTGTACAATTCTGAGGAGGTAAAAGCATGGAACGGGGCAAGTTGGGGAATAATAAAAATTGGGTTGCTCTAATTTCCTTCCAACAGATAAAAATCTACAAGTCCAGAGGAGGGCCACAAAAATGGTCAGAAGTCTGGAGCACCTCTTCTGGGAGGCCAGACTGAGAGTTGGGGGTGTTAATCCTGGAGAAGAGAAGGCTCTAGGGAGACTTTCTTGGGGCCTTTCAGGACTTCAAGAGCCCTGTCAGAGAGATGGGGACAGACTTTTGAGCGGGGCCTTTTGGGACAGGACAAGGGGTGACAGTTTTAAACTAAAAGAGGGACATTTAGACTGGAGAGAAGGAAGACATTTTTTCCACTGAGAGTGGTGAGAGCCTGACCCAGGTTGCCCAGAGAGAGAGTTGATGCTCCATTCCTGGAACCATTGCAGGGGAGGTTGTCCAAGGCTCTGAGCAACCTGCTCTAGTTGCTGATGTCCCTACTTAGTGCAGGGGGATTGGACCAGGTGACCTTGAAAGGTCCCTCCTAACTCAAATCATTCTGTGATTCTGTTCTGCAAGGAGCAAGCTTGCAGGAATGGGTCCCTGTTCTCAAACAAAGCCCCTTGTGAGAAAAAGAGTGCAAAGGAGACAAGGGATAGGGCAGCTGCAAGTTGGTTTCCCCATGCAGTGCTTGGGCTCCAGATTTGCGAAGTCAATAGTGTCAGTGAGTGACAAACAAGAAAAAGTCCTGAGAGCTGTTTGAAGGCAAAAGTTCTGCAGTGCTGGGATCTGTTTTTGCATAAGCAGGAAAGGCCTGGTGCACCCAGAACTGAAGAACATCGCTCGTTTTAACAAAGCCAAAGGGAATCCAGGACAATGCTGGATGCATTATTGTGGACTGTTCTTTTCCCGTTATTCTTTGTTCCATTGTTTCATGCTCACAGGAATTGGCAGCCTGGGAGGAGATGTCACCCTGTAGCTTGCTGTCCTCGACAGCCACTCTGGAGGATGGCTTGAGGTCCACAGGGAGGCTGTGGTGGATGAGGTCCGGGGAGAGCACGCGGTGGCCCCAAATGGTCTGATGTCTGGCCTTAAAATCCAGCAGTATGACTCTGGTGAGGAAGACAGACTTATACTGATAGCGAGAACAAGGGGTTGCTGCCAGTTGGCTCGTTGACGCTTCGAGTGGTGGGAGAGGCGCAGATGTCTGACAGCAGAAACAACATCTCCCCAGCGCCGTCTGCACGAGGCGCTGCTCTCGCCAGATCTCAGGGCTGCGTCTTCTGTAGGTGCCCCAGCAAAATTCTCAGAAACCAGTGCAGCTTACACCAGTGTCTGCAGGGCCAGGACTGGTCCCAGAGGTCACTTCTTGCTCTTCCCTTTTGGTGCGCTCTGTATGCAGCCCACAACATGAGCATCAGGGGAGGCTGGAGGCTGCTTGTGCCTGCCCGTGCAGTCTGTTTCCCAGGCTATTTTAAAATGATTTTTTGCTACCTATCAGGCCACTGGACTGACAGAAATTATTTCTCCCCTCCCTTCAAGAGCAATGGTTTCCTGCTGTTAATCCAAACCATAATAAAACCTTAAATATATACTGTGAAAAATGTTATGCCTACTTAAGCAAGATAGTTGCCTGTAATAGTGTGCCATAAAGCAATCTGAAATGTTTATTGTGTGTTCCCGAACTGCAGTTTTATTACTTTTTAGCAGTTTTGGTGTCTACAGGATTTTCTTTGCATTGAAAGTTGCAAAAGTTTTTCCCTGTCCCTGCAAACACCATAATTATTTGCACAGCAGATCCTCCTGCCAGTGCAGATCCATAGACGAATTTTTCTTTTTCAAAAGTTCCAGTTTCCTAAACATTTTCTAGAAAAAAAAACACATTGTTTGAATCGATTAACAAGCCTTGGTATGATAGGCTTAAAAGGGCATACTGACTTCCAAAGGAGCAGATAACATTAAACAAGATCTCTTTTGTAAAGTCTGAAATAGGAAGTCAGGAAAAGAAAAGAAAAAAAAAAAAAGGAAAGTAAGGAAAGAAGGAAAAACAACCCAGCCAAGGTTAGGGGGGTGGTAAAGATGTTGCTGCTGGATCTAGCTCCAGAGACACAATGTGTATTTCATTGCCACGAATAAACTGTATCCAGGGAACAAGCAAATGAAAAAGTGAGGACAGGAGATATCTTATTTTTGTTGTTTGTTTCCAAAGAGTCCACCCCCACATAGGTCACTTGGAATTCATTTGTCTACATCCTGGACTGCACGTAGGGGAAAAAAAAAATGCCTGGGATCTGAGAAAGAGGAATGCGATAGGGCATGGGAATCACAGCGTCACGGTGGTCACCAGAGCATAGTTTGGCTCGTCTTAAAACAAGCAAGCACCGTTGGACCTCTGTAATACTAGCAAATCAGCCGTGCTATCAGGCTACCTATCAGAGGCTGAATGCTTGAGAAAAAGTGTGTGGGTTTTTAGACGGAGCCTGGGGCGTTGGAGGGCTCTCGGAGCTGCTGCTTTCCTCTTGACATCCAGTACTACTCGGTGACCTCGGCAACAATCCAGTGTACTGTTACAGTTCATTTCAATAATTAAACAGTTCAGGGATGGCAGAGCTTTCTTGTTGTCAATAGAAAATCAGGGCTGCAGTTTGCTTTTGCCTTTTTTTTTTCTTTCCCCTTTCCCTCCGCTGAAATCAGAAGTGTTTGTTTTTAATTATATTAGCTAGAGACAATTAATTTCACAATCCGAACAAAAAAAAATGTTTTGAGAGAAGGACTGGCAACTGGTAAATGCAATTATTATTCTAGCACATTTTCAAAGGAAGAGATCCTAGCTCCAACAAAGTCATATGTATAAAATTTCAGTCATATAATATAGTCTCAAACAGCAGATTTACTCTGCAAAAGATGGGAACTGTTCTCCCATCTGGAGCTATGTTCTGTTCATGCCACGTGGACCCATTTGATACCTGCTCTGAAAAAAATACCAGCCAGCAAAATAGACCACTGCCCATCAGCTGCTCTAAATAATTGGCTGATATGCCCCTTTAAAGTTGCTTTATGTTGAGATGATTAATACCAGCCCCCCTTTTAAGTGCAGCTTTGCAACAACAACTTAAAACCCCTCTCCCTGCAAATGGCAGCATTTACATTTTTGCTGTTTGAGCAAAAAATGAAAATAATTCAACTTTATGTCAGGGGTGTCTTGCAAAATTTCCTACAATTAAAAAAAATTTTTTTTTTTTTTTTTTAGGAGCTCGCTGTGCCCCTTTCATTGCCCATCTGGCTCCCTCCCAGCTGCTCCCTGGCTGACTCTGTGCTATTCTGCTACCAGTGTGGCGGGAGCTGCTGCTAACTGGTATTGCCGTCACTTTTTCTCAGCATTGGTCTGCAGGATTGCTAGGCCACAGTCTGGCCTCGCTTACACTGATTTACTTTTATGGGATTCAGTCAAAATGCTACGGATTTATACCGCAGAGGCAAAAAGCAAAATTTAACTCTTCGACTTGGGAGTGCTGGAAGCGTTCCGAGTCTTTGGGGAGCGTTTTCTGCCAGCCACGGTGACAGCTACGCTGGACCCTGTGCTGATACACAGCCAGTTCCTACTGTCACACTCCTATTGCCTTGTCCACGCTTGTTTTACACGCCTCAAAGAATTTTTACCTTTTTCCATTTCCTACTAGTGTCATTGACATAAGAATATTAAACCGAAATATACTGAGACGTTGCTTCTTTGGGACCGGTATCTGACATCCTTATTCAGAGTGAACAGTACTTCATTTCCCAAATAGCTTAATCCTTTCAGTAGAGCGGCTGCAGAGGGAAGACCGGATCCACAGAAGGGCTTTGACATAGCTATGCTGAAATTCTTGGCCTGGTAGATTACAGTAGCGTGTGATAGGAGTTAGTGAGTCTTTGCAGGGTGTATGGAGGAAGTTAAGCATCGCAGACGGGGGAAGCAAAGCTCCTGGAATCTAACCAGGAAAGCATTTTTATTCAGCAGCTAAAGCATCCCGATGGAGGAGGCAACCACTCCCTGGCACCATGGTGGGTGTCCCTTTCCTCACCATTCACACCCAGGCAGGATGCTCCAGTGTCATGCCTTACATCAGGCAGAAGCCACCCCAATTCCATGCATCATCTTCACTGTGTAAGTACCATCCCAGTCAGTGAGAAACACAGCCTCACCATAGTAATTTTATGGAGAGGACTTAACTCTACAGAGACCTTGTTTTAACCCAGCAAAAGGAAAGTGTTCACTTCATGTGAGTGTTGTTGAATCCTTGTTGAAGCAGCCCCAGGCACAGAGGAAAAGCTGCTCCAAGAGAAGTGTGACTTGCCAAGGTTTCAGTGGGGCAGCTGCTCTGGCGGGATGTGGGTGGTGGTAACCTCCATTTCCATCCCTTTTTGAGGCTGTTGAAATATTCTACATTAATATAGTTAATGTACATTAGCTATGAACAAAATTCTGTTAGTTGTCTGACAAGCTTGCGTGTCAACACAAAGTCATCTATGGACCCCAAGCATCAAGTAACAGCTGTATGAGGACTATTTTCTATATTAAAGGTCTAAACCAGGAGTTAAACACAGATAGGCCTTCAAGACTCTAGGCTGTAGGTAAGGTTGTCAGCTTGGCCTTTACAGTTCACACTTACAGGTTCTGGTGTGGTGAACCTCTCATGTAGCAAACTGACCTTAGGTGGAAGAATAAGTAAAACTATCCTCTGTACACCTACATTTGCAGAAAGGAGAGATGGCTACCCCCAGAAGTGCAGTCACTCATGATGGACCTGCTTTAGCTTTCAAAGAGAGCTCCCCAGAAGCTTGTTGAGCTGTGTTAACCTAAATCAACATCAGAGAGACCGGCCTTGCCCTTTCACTATGTTTCCTCTGCTTACTCATTTATGGGGAGAGGAAGGAAGAAGAAAACCTTGCAAAGCTGAAATGAAATATTAAGTCCCTCATTCTTTCCAGGTAAATGTATGCCAAATCTCTCAACGATGTTGGCAGGTTCCCAAGGTTGCAAAATAACGAAGAAAACATTGAGTTTAGGACTTTGTGCCCATTTTAGCAGCATTCCTCGTAAGTGCAATTGAAGCTGCCACTGATTTGACCTCAGGAAACATGGCAAATCTAGAGATGCAAAGGAGAGCTAAAAAATAGTCTAGAAAGTTGATTTTGAAGTATCATCTTATATCTGCAATATTATTTCTAAAATAAGTACTTAAAATTTATAATTTAGGGTCCATGGGAGTTCTGGTCTGCACATCTACATTAGGTCAGGGCTGACCAGCCCAGCATAAGATGTGATGGCCATCTTGAGTAGTATCTTTGAGCATCTTTTTGGGATACACTACCCTGATTTTTGTCTATGGACAATTTACTTGCCAGTTGTTGTAGCTTTTGACCACTTCTGGACCACTTGGGAGCTTGCCTTCCTGGGGATTGCACATAGATGTCCCAGACCTGCCCTACCACAGGAAAGACTGTAACCTTGCCTGCAGGATGGGACAATATAGCTACATAGAGAGACATAAAGGTAGTTTAAGGACACTTAAGTTTTGCTGCCACTTGCTATTACTATTATTGATGAATGTTGTTATTACAGGGAGAGGCCCCGCAGTGTGAAAGCATTTTTGTGATGCTTTGGTCTCCACTATCATATTTTTTGCTTGTGACAGATGTAACTTTCCTGGCTTCAGAGGCAGCGAAAATAAAACATAACATAACTTAGGGAAATAAAACAACTGGAATTCCCTGTTCTAGCTATAATAGGCTGAAACCAAACTTTCTGAGCTCTTACCCTAAAGGATATTGCACAGTATGGTACAAAATCTTGGAGCAAAAGCTAAGAAGCAGTTTGATCCTGGAAGTCACTCCAATGACCTTATAATGACCTGTAGAAGAATTGTTTCAGTGGCTTATTATTCAAATTCCTTTCTACCTATAGGCCAAAGGAAGAAACTTCCTCTCCCCACCTCTCCCCCCTCCCTGCCAATGTTTTTTTTAGGATACAAAATAAAATACCAGAAACACAGAAGCTTCTGGTAGTACCATCTGAAATGCTGCTGGTACCTCAGTATGTAACAGAGAGTGGCCACGCTTTATTTTCTTGTCACAACTTTCCAGTTCATAAAAAACATCTGAGCTGCCTGAATATTTGGTTAGAAACCACAGTCCTGAGAAGAAAATTTAGTCTCCTTTGGACACACCATGGATGAGGAGACTTAAGTCTACAGCCATCAGTTTCAGTGGTAGGCTCAGACCTACTGAACTCTGGTTGTCCCCCTCAAAGTGACATAGACTAAATAGACCGGGAAACCAGAAGGTTATAGTTAGATGGTTGCTTCTTCAGGAGCCAGGAATTGCAATCCTAATGACATGATTACAGCGCTGAAAAGTGATCTAAAGTAATAAAACAGAGGATATTTACCTTGAGGACAGTTGTGTTTTGTTGGATATTTAAGAGAAATAACATGTCTGGCAGAGATACTTTTAACTCACAAGGGTTTTTTTTTGTTTGTTTGTTTTGTTTATTTTATTTTTTTTAAATCTGTAAAGGTTTCCGAACAGAGTGACTCATAAGAGGAACGCTCCAATTCCTGTTTCATTGGCTGCCTTGGTAGATGTGCACCAAGCTGCTGGGAAGATCGGAGCTGCTGCAAATTTAGTACTACTTCTTAACCAACAAATTAAACTATTGATGCTTCATATGTATTGATATTTTCTGGGTTTTTTTAGATATGCTTCTGACTGTGATATATTTTGTGTCAATGAGCAGGAGTTTGTTATTGTTTGTCTGATAATAGCTGAGCAATGTATTTAGCAATACACTGCTAAAAGCTGAATGGGTATGGACATAGAAATAAGGCTGGAGGAGACCTTCTGATCTCCAGGTCCCCCTACTTGCTGCTGCACTTGACTCAGTCTCTCCTGAAAACTTAGCTAGTTACATTTTGAGGTAAGCTAGGTTTCCTGATTCCTCCAGCCTCAGACAGTTCTCTGTTGCACCACAGACTAGATTCTCTATTGCTTGAAGACCTTCTCCTTCTCTGCATTGCAAATATAAATGTGACTAATTTATACCCACTTGCTTTTTCTTTTTCCCACACTTTCCCCCTCCAGGTTGCTCTTTAGCTGGAACAATGTTTTTCCCTCCTTGATGTTTACAGACTGACAGCTTCACTAACAGAGAACATATTTTCTTATAGCTTCAGCTAAACTGAAGCTGTACTTCAGCTAAACTTACTAAACTGGAAATACTCTGAAAATGCAATGAAATACACTGTATTTCAGAGTAAGCTCTACCAGCCTTTTCTACCATGACATTTCCACTTCATTCTGGAAATAATTCACCTGATGCACCCTGAGATCATGCTGCCTTTTTTACAAGGTTATATTAATGGCTGAAAATTATCAGCTAATAAACTCACATGTATGTTCTCCTTGTTGCCTCCTGCTTGTGTTGGGTAGAATGAAATTTAACAACTCTATGATAGATCACAGTTCATAAAAGCTTTCCTAATTTTTCATGTATCTCTGACTTTTCTACTTCTGGCTGGAACCAGGGGCAAGAAATTCTTTCCCCTGAGTCTAATCTTGGAGTCCCTTCTTCAGATGAAATGTTCACTCAGGTCAAAGGCACATTAGCCTGAACTGGAGACAGTGAGCAGAGATCTCTTCCAGGCCTTAAATATATTGTCTGGAATCTGTGTCCATGTGATAGTGGCAGCAGCTTCACCCACCTCATCCCAGGAGCCAGAATAAAGCAGTAGTTTCAACATTGATGATTTATGTTTATATATCTTTTTATGATGAAAATGTGACAAAGATTTGTAAAATAATGTATAAGTCAGAGAATTGGTTTTTTCTTTTCTGTAGGTGTCTTCCAACAGAGACTGGGAAATACATAAAGCTCTTTCCCAATAGAAAGGGGCATTTCTCCTGCTTCTGCAGGTGTGGCATTTCTCCCATGCCCTTCACCTAAGCTGAGGTTAATGCACTGTTCTTTCTTGGTGTAGTGGTATCATAAGTATCTCTAGAAACAGAGGCCAAAGAAAAGAACAAAGCTGAGATTGGGCTTCTCTGGTTTAGATGTCAACATCTCTGTCATCTGTAGAGGGACAGTAAATTCACTTTTTGTCCTCCACCAGTAAAAATGCAAGAGAGAATGTACACATTTTTAATTCTTTAGATGGAAGAATCCATGGAAGAGACTAATAGGGCCTTGAGGAGAGACTTCAGAATTTGGTTTAGGATAAGTCCAGCAAACTCAAAACAGGAAATGGAATTTAATAAGGGAGTTTTATCTCTTTATTATTCATCTATTTCTTTATTTGCTTTAGCCAAAATCAGAAAAATGGTCTTCTAAACCATAGTCATGGTGGTAGAGTCCTGCATCAATTACTTGTGCTAAATTCAGACTGTGCTAGCACATATACCTCATCTCAACAGCTGATTTTGGTACATTTGACAGTTGACTTCACAAGAGTTAAGACTATTAACTCTGAAAAAAAATCAATTGAGAAAAAAAAATATATCTTCAAGTGAAAACAAAACAGCAGTGAAAGAAAAAGTTGAAATCATAGTGAAACAAGAAAGACATTAAAAATGCAGTGAGAATCCGAGGCAGGAAAAAAACAGACTAGACCCAAATGTTAGTTGATATAATTCAGTGGAAGAATGCCTGAATATAATGTGTATCACCTTTTTGTAGCTGTGGTGAAGTCTTTCCAAAGGAGCCATGTCTCTGTTGCTATATTGGTAATTCTTTCCTGGCACAGTGGTTTTCCAAAACCATGGTACTAATACTAGCTAAGGATGTCCCAGGGGGACTTTGTCACTGGTCACTATGAATCTGAGCTCTGTTCATCTTACTTAGAGGAAAAAAATGGCTCAAATTTGTTCCAGAAATGAATGAAAAAGCCTCTATGGGCTATGCCTTCAGATCAGGTGAATTGGAGAGGATTCAGCTGCTCATCGGTGTGTGTGAGGACTCAGTGGCTGCTCTCACCTTGTCAACTGTTACTTTCACTTTGCAGAGTGAATATGACTACGTGGGAAGAAGAAAAGGGAAGATTCACACCCAGAATACTTAATTCTTACCTCACATTACTTTTAATTCATGTTACTTTGTTGAGCATGCTAGAATGGAGATCAGCTGGCTGGACAGTGAGATGAGCATCCCTTCCCTAACATTCAGCACACTCAAACATGTCAGCGAAAAGATCAACTGATACACTTCCTGTAATACTGACAAAATAGTTAATGATTCAGGACCAGTGCTCCTTTGCCATAACTTAGGTCCTTTTTAATTGATATTTGAGATGAGCAGTGTTTTTCATCACTGAACAAATGGACTCACGTATTACCACTGTCAAGTATTTACTCTCAGCTCACCTTCAATCTCTTACTGATTAATGGAAATGCAAAATATCACCTCTCTGTGCTTTTGTTTTACCATGTTAGTTAATATTCAGTTGCTGCATGGAAAACGGCTAATGGTAAAGAGTTTTAATACTTTTGTTTGTCAGTGTCTTTTTCTAGCAGGACATACTGTTGATTTTACTTGCAGATGTTACAGCAGTCAGAATATTTTCAGTGTGGGATGTGACCTTCAGATGCCCTCATAAGTCAACTCTAGCATGCTCAAATGTCAGCAGTGGGGTAAATCTGACTTTCAGACCTGGTAATTTGCTATTTACTGTTTTGCTTTTCATTTCTAATTACCTCCTAAAAAGTTCTGCAGGAAAGTAGTCATTGCCTTTTGAGTTACTTTAAACACACTTGGAAAAAGTTGGCTGCTCACCGCTGGCCTATTAAGTCATTCCAGGAGAAGGACAGAACTCCTGCTCTCACCCTGAGTCCTACCTTCCATGGTGGTGGACTCTGCCCATACAGAGCAGGATGTGAGTCCATACTCTAAAAAGGAGGCACCTGCAGTTATGAAAGATGCATTATTTAGTATTGATTAAATTGATTTAAGGGATAGTGGTATATCATCTTCTTCCTCCAGGGAGGATCCAGCTCTGTATTTCAGTACTTCAGCAGACTGCTGAAGCCAGATCGCTTTCATTTAAACATTAACAAGACCTTGCAAAACCCCTTGCAACCTTTGCCACCTGACATTTCCTTGGCTCCCATGTCACCGTGACCATCACCAGACCTGCTAGACCACGCAGTCAGGATGCAGCCCACAGGTCAACGCCTTTTTGCAGGGAGATGTACTCTCCTCATTTTGGGGAGTAGCTAATTGGACTGCGTAACTGATTCACTTCTCTGCTTTTGGAGGCTAATTTTTCCTCTTTTAAATTTGGTATCTGATAAGGCTGGTTATAGTTCTGAAAATTAATTTGGACAGTAAGTAATATCTGTTTCATATCCTTGAGGATTAATATAGATTGAGTTAGTTACAAATAGGTATTCCCTACTGTTACATAGCAATTGTTTAAAATACTTGAAACCACAGACTTAATAGATGTATTTGAATTCTCACAGCTCACTAATTCCTACTAAGCTTCAAAAAGTTTTGTCCCAATTTGTTTAACAAGAAAAAAAGAAAAAACCAAAACGCAACAATAGCAAACCCCTGGCAAAACATAAAAATGTCTGACTTCTACTGGGTATCAGAGAAAATCATCCCTTCTGATATGCAATCTAGGGATCTAGAAATTTTTGGCTGACTCATCAGAGTCCCTGAATGACACTGGATGTGGGCAGACATATTAAGAGGAGTAAGCAATTTTTTTATATCGACACAAAGGCAGGGGAGATGTGTGCATTAGTTGTTGGTAAAATTACTGAAAGTGCCACAGTAAAGTTTAGTAAACTTTTTACCTTGTATAATTATGGGCTTACCTGGGTCAAAAGTGTTAGTCATGGATATTCATTACAAACTGCAAGCTCATAAAAGATGGCATATGGCAGTGCTGAATTTCTTGCTATATAAAGTTAAATTCATAGTAATAACATCTGTGCAGAATTTAGAGTCCCAACAATTAAAGTGAGGTCACTGTACTGAGGCAAAGATTGATGGCATTCTGCAAATCTTAAACGTAGGTGTAAAATAAACAAACAACTTTATTTCTTATTAAAGACCAGACAACTAGGGTGTGAATGCTAAGTGCCCAGTAACGAGGGCCAAGAGGAGCAGTATAATGCTGGGGTTTGTGTTACTGGTTTGTGATTCTGGAGTGAAGGGTGCTATATGGAGCAGGCTCTCGTCAGCCTTTTGCTGCTGATATAATACAAGTAGCAAATAATAACCACTGGGTAGGACCCTGAAACCCCAACTAATGAAATTATGCTCTGCTTAGACTGACTGCTGGAGGTTTATGAGTGAGAAGAGGAATCAGGCAGTATTTCTAGTGATACAGAATCATAGAGAGTTTTGTGTTGGAAGGGACCTATCAAGGTCATTTGGTCCAACCCTCCTGCCCTGAGCAGGGCCATCTGCAACTAGAGCAGGTTGCTCAGAGCCCCTGCCAACCTCACCTGGAATGGTGCCAGGGATGGGGCAGCAACCACCTCTCTGGGCAACATGGGCCAGTTCTCACTACCCTTGGTGTAAATAATTTCTTCCTTTTGTCTAGTGTAAATCTCCCTCTTTTATCTGAAAACCATCACCTCTTGTTCTGTTCCGATAATCCCCGCTCAAAAGATTGTCCCTATCTTTCTTACAGGCCTCCTTTAAGTACTGAAAGGATGCAGTAAAGTCTTCCCAGAGCCCTTTCTTCTTCAGGTTGAACAACCCCAACTCTCACAGCGTTCCTCCATGTAGTGTGAAAAATATCTTTTTAAAAAGATGGAGTTTAGTAGGTACTTACCCAAATCTACAAGTAAAAGGCTTTAACATGAACTGAAAAAGAGGAAATTATGCCTTTGTCTGGAGCCTGTGGGGTTTGTGTCTTTCTAGTGTTACGGGGTCCTCAGGTCATCATCTATGGTGATTCACCTGCTATGCCACCTTCTACCTCTATGGCATGTGCTGCTCTAAAAGAGGAGTAAGAGGACTAACAGCACTCCCAGGGAAGTGATATCACAGAGGTGCTACTACCTGTTGCTCTTCTACTCTCATTTCATAGCCAGGGAATTCTCATTTTTTTCCACGATGCTTCATATGAATGTTTGTAGTAATGTTTCCGACTCTGCAGCTGGGTGGGGGGAATGAGGAGAAATTTGAAAACATTTTTCCTCGGTTGTGAAGTTGGAGACAAGGAAATTTGTGCTTTTTCCCATGCAGAGAAGAAAACATGCAAATCAAGTAGGAAACAGAAATTATTCTGAAAACAGAGAGGAACAGCATCATTGGGAAAAAAAAAAAAGAAAACCAATACAAAAAGGCCATCAAGGGAAATCCAAATCCAGGGCACAACTGAGAGAAATCACTGAAAGCTGGGACAAACACCACCATACTAACAGGGAAGGGTGATACTTAAAAGGGAATAATCAATGAAAATGGGACCTACTTTTTTATTACTATTTATTATAATTACTATTATACTATAGAGATAATTTGGAATAGGATGGACCAAGAAAGCTATTATGTGATTTGAAATACATACCCTCGTGTGTCCAGTGTATCACGCCGACTGACAGCACTGCATGTGTACTCATGATTTAGTCACAGAGTATTCTGTTTCCAAAGCAGGAAAAGTACTGGAGTACCTCATTTGAAGGAGAGGTTGGACAAGGAAAATATATTCTGCTGTCCAAAAAATGAAACCATGTGTGAACAATGGAAGTGCTGTATTGATTATCTTTAAACCGATGTATTTATCAGCGTCATTTTTTACTGAGGTTATCCTGGCAAGCTCTTTATTACCATAAAGGAAACTCTTGGTTGGCAGTTCTGTGCAGCGGTCATTCACTTAAAAATGAGAATTTAGTATCTTCTGGCATTGTGTCAATCTCCAGTAAAACTCCAGAAGAACCTTATATATACACCCTAACTCTGAAGATTGACTCAAAATTTGGAATAAGAAGTACATTTCTTCATTTCAGAGATGAGCCTGATCTTTTTTTCCCCTCTTGTAAAGAAAAATAATGCCTGACTTAGAAGAACCTGTAATGTTTCTGGCCTGCAACCATAGTGTCTTGTACAGCTAAGACACTGGATTTTACTAAGCAAGGACAGAGATTTTTCTTAGCTTGGGAGTCATCCAGGGAAAAATAGGTATGCCACGGAAGTATGCAGGAAAGGCAATAGGTGATGGTGTTCTTTTGACTGCATTTCCCAGCCAAGGTCGTATTGTATTTCTTGGATACGGAGGCACTTGGAACTGAGGAATTATCTGACAGATTTACAATTTGGAAATGTTTTACCTCAAAAATCCTGATATGCCAAAAGCAAGTAGTTAAAAGGAAATGTCTTTGTTTTTAGAAAGATTCTGCTGGAAGTGGGTGGACAAAATTTCTGGAGAGCTTAGCCATCAGTGCTGGTTGTTAATGGGGACTTCCCCAGAGCATGCCAGCATTTGGGTTACCCTCCTCTGAGATGGACCTCCAGGCTGCAGAGCTCCAAATATTATTAATTACTACAGCCGTTTTGGTGTCAGAACCATGGAATCAGGTAAACCTGAAAACCATCGAGCAAAATGGGGACAACATCTGCCACATCTTCGCTGTCCCCATTACTCTTACTGTTAGCTGTGTCTTGTGCATGGGCTGCAGTGAGCTGCTGGAGCCCAGAGAGCATCTTGCAGTGCACAGGTCTTGCTCTTTATTTCCAAATAAGGATTTTCAGCCTTTGATAGTTTAGAAGAAATCATGAGAAATGATCAATTCTGATTTGCAACAATAATAATTAAAAAAAAACAAAACCAAAAAAACAACAACAAAACAACAGCTTTCCAAATGGCAAATTAGACAACAAAGAAAAAGGAATTTCAGCCAGCTACAGGTATAATTGCCAGGACTTTAGATGCTTATGCTCAGCAAAGAGACAACAAACTTCGGCAAAGTAGTGGCATTGCCTATTTTTGTGCAGAAAACAGCAGTTTCCTCAGTTTCATCTCACTATCTTGCAGTTTTGATGTGAGTTATTAATTGCAAGTTGTTCCATCCCAGAGCAAACAGCACTTTGGTGGAAGGTAAAGCCTGTGTGATGTGTGTGTGCTATTAATTACTTACAAGGATGGTGTTCCAGAGAGGACAAGGTTTGGCTGTGGCTAGCAGAGAGGTACTGAAGGTGGTGTTGAACCAGCAAATTCTAATGCTAAAAAGGTCATACAAAGGCATGCACCAGGACTCATTTTTATCTATTTTCAAAGGTGTCTGTGCTCTGACAGCCACATACCGTAAGCTGAGAGGAGTCCAGCCAGAGCTGTACATGATCAGAAATAGAAATCCTGACCTTAGCAAGCAGTGACTGGAAGAGTTTGGGCTGGATGTTGCATAAAAAGGTTTGTGTACTCACAGGTTTGTGGTAAAAAAGTTTGCCACAGCAAAAAAACCCACACCAACCCACCTCAAAAAAAGCTCTGATGATTATGCTGGTGTTTTGGCTTTTATTTTGTTGTTGTTGTTGAGAATTAAAAAAAAAAAAAAAAAGAAACGATTAAGGAATTTATGGATTATTATTAATAAATTAATAATTATACACATTTTACAGTGAGTTGGGTTTGTTCAGCCTGCAGGGGGGTTGGACTCGATGACCTTGAAAGGTCCGTTCCAACCTAAACCATCCTATGATAATTTAATATATAATACTATTTTATACATACAGAGATGTTCTCACATCATGGTGCCCTGTTTGGAAGATGCGTTCCTGTTTTCCATGCTACTCAAAATGAGTTCAACCTGTGTGGCCTTGAGCAGAATGGCACACAGGCATATTTTTCATTGCTGATTCCAACTCTCATAAATTCTTAACTTGCTTAGAATTCGCCAGGTTAACTGAAAAGTTACTGTAATTAGGGATGTATTAAAACACGAATCCTTGACCCAGTAGAATTTAACAACTCATTTGTTTCAAATAAGACCTATTTAATTGTTCCATCACTGGCCTAAGTGGTCTATGCTGAAGCTTGGCGGCCTATCAGTGCAGTGCACGTTCACGTGAACGCTTCACATCCACTTGCAAAATGCTCTGTGAAATTTTTGATCCCCAAACCACTATATAGGCAGAAGCTTCTAAACTAAAAATGTGTCATTTTAATTAAAAATTAAAGTGCTGAAAGCCCTTATTATTCTGCACTACAAAGCAAAGACTATTAAAATGCTATTTTTATACATAAGGTTCTATTTTAATTTTTTGTGAGAGACCTTCCCACTCCATACCTTCAAAAACAATAGTTATTGATTTACAATCGTATAAATAAGTCTGTAAAAAGCTTGTAACGTGGATCTATAAATAGATAGCTAAGGAAAAAAAAAAAAAAAAAAAGAAGAAAATTGCTCCCAAGTCAAGTCCATATATGGCACTAGTCATCATAGAGCCATCTTGCAGAGGCGTATAAACTGCAGAAAATAATTTCTATTGAAAATGCAAAGAAATCTGAAACTGTGCACTGCCACAAACAATGCAGCCATCGTTAAGGAATTACCCATTCCTCCTCCCCATCTTTGAAACAAGCCTTCTCTTTTTTTTAATTGGTTGGATATAGAAAGTGTATTACTATATTTGGGTCCTATTTCCCTAGTATAAGAATAGTCCTACGAGGAATTCCCAGTAAAACAGGGTTGCATTTCTACAGTACATATATAAAAAAATACCATAGGAAAGTGTTATCCAATGGGCAGATGTTAACTTAAAGTGCACATTGTTTGGAAAAGGAGTTAATTAACAACTTATTAATTGGATAGAAAGTCTGAAACTGTTGTACTTCTAGCAAATACATAATTTTCTTCAAGTATTATTAAAGCGTTTTTGTTGTACCTATTAAAGATTCTTGTCTCTAAGTTAATTTCATTATGCTAATAAGCTATCATCGTTACAGAACCTAAGCTTTGATCCATGTTAATTGTCGTGATCTTCAAAGACAAAGTCACCACTTACTTTAAATGAATTTTACATCTTTTTAAAGAATCACACGGAAATTAGGGGAAGTAATTAATTTTTTATTATGTGTCTCAATATTTTTAAGGGAGGAAGTCAATGGTATTGGCTAGAATTCATTTTAACATTTAACTAGGGAAAACAGCATGAGGCAAAAAAACGTTCAGATGCAAAAGATTAAAGAAAATTTGAAACTGGGACCTAATTTGTCTTGATAAACTTTGGTGTTTAATATGCTTCTTTTGTTCTCAGTGTGAAACTGCAGGGTTTTGATTTGTAAAAACTTTTTGAAGAATTAATTCTTTCTAATTTTCATTCCTTTCTTTGCTTTCCTTTTACTGTAAGACAGCAGAGTTGACCTTCAAACCATAACACTTTTAAATATCTATGAATATACAAGGTTAAATCTATTAGTGGTCTGAGATTAGCTGTTCTACAATTGCAAAGTGTGTACCTTCTGCAGCAAATTTTATCTTTTAGTGAATTATAACAAGCTTATATCAACTCTCCCAAGTTTTAAGCAAATAATAGCATGTGTAGTAAGTGATCTATTCCTCTTTCTTTTAAGTGTTGATAATTTTAACCCTTTGATGTTATAGCAAGCTCAGTTGTGAATCAATAAGGCATTTTTCTATTTGAGATCAGAACCTAAACATTCATTTTGCCCAGAGTGCAGTGATTGTTGGTTTTATAGTTTCCACACATTCTCCTTTATCTTTTTCAGACCTGTCCTGTAAAGCTGCAATATGGACATCTTGTGAATGAAAAGAGGAGAGGAGAGAGGAGAGAGGAGAAGAGAAAGGAGAGAGAAGAAGAGAAGAGAAGAGAAGAGAAGAGAAGAGAAGAGAAGAGAAGAG
>JANVCC010000022.1:39527191-39647389 GCA_025345505.1 Todiramphus chloris collaris
AGAAGAGAAGAGAAGAGAAGAGAAGAGAAGAGAAGAGAAGAGAAGAGAAGACTTGTGCTCTGTTTTCCTGTCAAGATTCACCATTTAAAGTCATGCTATACTGAAACTGCTCTCTATTATATTTACAAAGCATAAGCATCCTGTTGTACTTACAATGAAAACCGAGTCGTTTTTAAAGGCAACAGACAAAAGCATGTTAAGGGTAGTAATAATGATTGAAATCAAAAGCCAGATTACCTCCTGCTTTCTCCCTAGTTAGCAGCATGTAAGTATTGTAAATTCAAGTAAATGTCAAGTTTAAACTGAACTTACACTGGTCGGATTTCTGCAGCAGACAGGTGGTGAGCTCATTGCAAGGATTTTTCAGCATTAATGCTGTTCTCATTTAGACTAACACCAGGCTTGCGTGACCCTCATCTGGATTTAACCTCTGACCTGTCAATCCAGAGACATACTTTCAGATCTCTGCATCAGTTTTGCTGGGGATTTTTTTGGTGTGGTTTTTTTTTTGTTTTGTTTTGTTTAGTTTGGTTTGGTTTTTTTTTAAGCATAGATGACTTTAATCATTAAGCAGCTTTCATAACTGGAACATATACATGTGCTGTTCAGTGCTCTTTGATTTGTAATCTAGGTTTCTGCCCATATAATCCCCAGCGTTTAAGGGAATTCGGCTGAAATTCAAAATTCTTTGAGCACGTAGTAGTGATTGGGCAAAGGATTGTGCTGCTTATCTGCATGACTTTTCACTTTTTGGGGCAGGGTTTTTACAGGGCAAAAAGGTCTACAGACATAGGATTAAGTATTATTTTTCTTTATTATTATTATCATCATCATCATATTTGGGCATTAGTTTCATAGCCAGCAGGCAGTCTTCTGAAATATCAAGATTTTGTTTTATTTTGATGTTTTTAAATGCTTCTTTTAGTTAAGTTCAGATATAAAACATTTGTGCTTCAGTGTTGATGAACTTTTGAAAAAGCAGACGTTACAGTGGGGATGGGGTATGACAGGAAGGCAGAAGCAACCCTGCTGTAGAGAAGCAATCACTTCCTCACCACTTTGCTAAATCCAAGGAAGGTAGTGGCTCCCAAAGAGCCCTCCCCTTGCCTGAGCAATTGAAAGGCACCATTTTCTCTATCGCATCCTTTCTTTAATAATAACAACACTCCGTAAATGTTTATGTAAATACACAATTCAAAAGGACTCATCCCAGCAGTACTGTGCTTGTCAAGCGAGTCATTTTTTCACCTGGCAGGATGATGTTGTAAGGCTCAGTTGTCTTAACTAATCCTGGCTAAAATGCAAAATTCTGTTTTGTAAGAAAATTTCTGGCCAGCTCTAATCTTAACCTCTTGAGTGCCTGTAGCTTCTAAATCAGTGTCACAGTTGTAATAGCTTTGAGAACCCATATGTTTGTAAACTAAATAAACCTTGATATTCAAAGGAGATGAAGACAAGAATTACATCTCTTGGCAATGGTGCTCTGAGCTCAGTTTCAGCTCATGTTGGCTCCTCATTTTTATGCCCGTATACTTCGCCAAATCTGCCTTATCTATGCAAACATATTAACACTGACTGTTTGCTGATGCTGTGATGCATCAGCCTCTTATCTTCAGTTTTGACCCTGATGTTACATAATAACTTCGAAACTACATTTCTTGATAGTTCACTGGGACCGCCTTCAGCTTCTCAACTCTTTACCGAGAGCTGCCTCTCCTACCCACTGACTAAATTAGCTCCTCACTGCTCTCAGCCAGCTAAGGCAGAAAGGCTGCCAAATAGTTTCCTGCTCAAAGATCTCTGTATCCCTTCTGTGCTATGGGCCATAACCCTGCATCTCTAGAGTTTTTCCCAGGTATATTTTCCCCATTATATTTAACTTACATGGTTTAGTTTTAGTGATGCAACACCAGATCTTTCCAAAGTTGCCGCAAACCTCTGCTTGTCGTATTTTCCGGTCTACCATTAGGCATGCATTAGGTTTCTTAAAACAAATGTGTATTATATTAACACGTGAAAAACTTCTGCACTAAATGTAATCAAAATGACACCTTAAATACCATATATAAATACTGAGAAGTGTTTCTAATACTGACTACTAGGACTATTAATTCATAAAGAAGAAAACAAATATTTGTCATTGGTTCTATTCAGCCAAAAGTCTTCCTTTAGGAATAGCATAACATATTCCTTCACAGTATATTATTGCCTTAATTATTTTTTGGCCTATCCCCAAAAGCGTAGTTCCATCTCTCTCCCCACAGTGTCCGAAGAATATGCAAATTCTGTTCATTTCAGCTCTCAAAATAAAAAGCTTAAAAAGTCTCTCCTTTAGCTATTTAGGAAAGGCTCAGAAAACTTTCCTAAGTGTGGCTGTTATGTATGCCAAGAACTTTCTTATTCATGTAAGATGTCCTCAAGCTCTTTGCTATTGTTCTGAGGTCTTCCCCTTGCCCAGGCTGGCTTCTCGGCATTCCTACAACAGCTCTGTTCCTTGTGACACCCAAGAAGTCAGCATCCCCCATCCCATCCATGTTCTGGAGCCTGCAAACATGGAAAACAGAGTCAAGCTCTTAAACCTTCCAGGCTTTCATTTATGAGCCAAAAGCATGAAAAGTAAGAGCTTTTAGGGTTTCTGTGCTCTTTATTTTAAGGTTGCAAGTTGTAGTGTAAGGGGATCAAAGAGCTCATATGTCTTCTCACGGTTGTAGGTTCCTTGTTAACAATCTTCAAAAGATCTCAGGAAAGTCAAAGGGTGAAGATCTTTCTGAGGCTGGCTTTCCCAGACTTTCTGTTTACAACCTACTCTTGGACTGATATAGCTTAAAAGGACCCCAGAAGCCATGGACATGACAAGCAATGTGCCTTTGTGGTATTTGGTCTCTGCTGCAAAATTTTCATATTGCAACTTTTCAATTCTTTCTCTTTTTTTTTTTCCCAGCTACTAAAAATTCCACTTTTAATGTGAAGCAGAGCCGGTGTTCTGTGACCACCCTATGAGCACAGCGATCTGTTATTCAGTTATAGGAAATCATTCCCTTTAAACAAGCTTCGGAGGATGTGATCCAAGAGAAGGATTTCCAGGATTGCATGACCTAGATAACAACTAGATTGTCCTGCCTGTATTGTGCTCCAATAATAATCCACAAAATAACCCAATTTTCCAATGTGTTACTGAGAGAATATGAGTTAAATTGAGTCAAAGAGGAGCTTCAGGTGCTTGATAGAGTCAAAGAGGAGCTTCAGATGCTCAGTGGAGGTGGTCTGATGAGATAACTGCAGACTTGTTCAGCTTAGTCTGAAATTCAGGCTGTGCAGGGAGTCTGTAAGGATTGACACACCCTGGTCATCTTTACAGCTGCACCTCAGTAAGACCTGGCGCTTGTGGACAGGTTCTGACATTGGACAGATTCTTACGTATTTCCAGCATCTAGAGCTTAATGTTTTTCATCTGAAGAACTCTGACTGTCTAACCAGCTAATTGGGTATTACCCCATTTTATATCTCTCAGAAAAGTAATAGGATTCTGAGAAAAACTCTTCGATCTTCCTGTTGTCCAGTGCAGTTGCTTATGAAAAAGAAGTTTGACTTGAGACTTGCTGTGGGAATGTTATTCAAGTGCTGGTGAAGTGCCAGAATGTGTTGGGAAAAAAGAGTTTCCAGAAAAATATCACCCTGATTAAAACCTGATTTTACTGAGTTTTCTTTATACAAAGGGTTACCAGAATAGTAAGACAAAGTCATTAGTCAGATTTTCCTTCCCTTACTTGATCATTACCAGTGATGCTTTTATTGCTATTATTTGAATGATTATTGTTACAACAACTCCTCAGTGAGCTTCTTAGGTACCGCTTTCCTCTAGTCTCACTTCTCACATGATATGTTGAATGTCCTGTTGATGCCTGTCCTTGTTTGGCAATTTTTCCACACTACCCTTTTATTCTTCATAGTAAATTTTATTGGATATATGAGGAAAAGATGGAAAGACAGTCATAATAGCAATGGGTTGGTTTTTTTCTCCCTATGTTATGTTCTTCGTGAAATCACCAATGAAACTATCAACAGAAAACAGCCTGACTTATGCTAAAGGACAAAATTAAATCAGCCAACAGCAGAGGACAACAGAAAATACTATTTTGATAATTGAAGGGATCATGTATAAATTTTCTCTTATAAGGCCATTTGTAAAGGTCATGTGTTTAGATCAGCCCTTTTCAAAAGATGAAACTGTGGACAAACTGTATTTGATGCTAATTTATGAAGATCTTTAAAAACAGCCATGGGTGCATAACAGCTCTCTAAATATTGGGCTGAACAAACACCCACCACGGGATTTCTGTGAAACACGCCTTGTTTTTCATCTCAGCCGTGAATGTGTTTAAACACCTTACTGTATTCTGCGAGTGCTCTGCTACTCTTGGTAGGAGATTTTAAGATGTTGGGGTTAACTGTCAGATGCTTTTCTCTTCTAAAGACCTTTGCCTTTTAACTAAATGCTTGCTTATCTTTCTAATTTAACATAGTCCCACATTCTTTTTGTAGTAATTTTGGACTATCTGATAACATATAATGGAAAACATGTTTATGTCTTCCACTAGTTCTTGTTGCATATTTCAAATGCTTAGAACAACAATTTTCAGAAGCTTTCATTAAGGTTAATTTAAAAACTACATTAAATACAAACAGATTTTCTCACAAACAAAATGCAATGTGTACTTAACAGACTTCTGTATGTTATATTTGATAAACTACCTCATATAAATGCAAATTCTGACTTTCTGCCAGAACCAGGTGGTACAGCAAATATTTCTATTAAACAAATAATGCTGGGAGAGCAAACTTCAAGTTACGGTATGTTACACTGAGAAAGAAGATTCTTTTTTTTTCATTGAGGTCAAATATATGTTTACGTTATTTCTATTGAGTACTTTGCTTTTTCTACACTAAAGCCAATGTAATACAGCTCTATATAAAAGGCAGATACATGTATACACAAGATAAAGATAGATTTTTAACTGTTTTTTTTTTTAAGCTGTTATGTACAGCTGTTGCTGACTCCTTTTGCTTTGCAGAACAGTGGTGTGGGAAGCTGCCATGCTACAAGCTGAACTCTGGAAACTGAGCTAGGATGGTCAAGAGGCAGAGGAGCAACCCTCAAATCATTAGGTATGATCTGAAAACAGAACTTCATATACTTTCTGCCGGGTGCCAACTCCTCTTGCTGCAGTTGGATGGTGTTCATTTGGAAAAGAAGCATGAAAATTAAAGCTGCCAGGGGCAACTCTAAAGAGCATATGATGGAAACAAATTGAGTCACCACCAATGTGGCTAACATTGTTGGTGGAAACTGGGACACCCGCATGAGCCATTGTTCGCTGTACCTCGTCTGGTTTATGTAGCTCACTGAGTTGAAAGCTGGATCTGCATTAACCTTGTGATTTGAGGGGGATTCAGGCAATGTGGTTTCAATTGTCTATAGATGCTTTCAGTTTGTACTGCGCGCTGCCAGTAACGATCGGTCCTACTGGTCTCCCACATTTATGGTGGTGTCTCAGCTCACCCTGATGAAGCTGTGGTGAGGACTGTTTCCTGATGTGGTCACTTTTAGTGGGCTGCTGCCCTGTAAGTCTGCTAGGAGAGGGGTTTTTATCCGCTCTTCCCTCTGCCCCAGTAACAGCTGCTGCATAGAAGTTGTCCCTGAATGCATTTTGTTGTGGAAAAGGGCATTTTTGTTTTTCAGTTCATTTTCTATCCTGGTCTGAAGCTGCCTTTTGGTGCTGTTGTGGAAGTATCTGAGGCTGTGATTTATTCGCTTGAGCTTTACTCATCTGGAGGTTGCACAGAGTGAGGCTTGTACTGGTTTTACCACCTATTTCCATCCTACTGGTGTACGCAGCTCTTGTCTGTGAGCATTTTTCTGTGGGCATGAGGATGATGATACCTACTAAAATAGCGAGTGATCACTTCAACCACTACCAAATTACAGCCATGCCTGAGGCAAATTACAACAGCTTTCTGACAGTGTCACCATGCTATCTTTGTGACAGAGATGGAGATAATGAGAATTAATTAATCAGTCTTTGATTAGAAAAAAGAGGAGGGGGAAATCCTTCTGCTGTGATTCCACTACAAAATACATGAAACTGGTGAGGTTTCTATTTGATGTTATTTCTCAAATACAGGGCAGGCATTTGTAATGCAGTGTTCAGGGTTGTGATGGCCCCTGTCTCGGGTAGTCCTCCAAGCCCACTGCTGATGGACCAAGGGGTGAGAGGTCCTCCTAAATATACATTAAACAGTAGTACCACGAGGCTGATGCAGCTGCTGTTATTCTCGCAATGCAAAAGCTCCCACTTATTCAAAGGTCTTGGGTAAAGTCCCAGGTACGTTCCCTTTGACTAGAGTCAGCATTGGGGGTGAAATTCTGTGTTGCACTCTTTAGAGTGATGGCTAAATCCTAGAAATTGGTCCCTTATGATAAAACATGAACTACATGGTGCCAGTGTCTGACTGGAATTACAATTATCTAAGTAGATTCATTTGTATCCCTTTCATAGCAGCTTTTCTCTGGGCACAAGCTTTTTCTGTGGGGCATGGGAAGAACAAAATTAATCTTATAAAGAGGAAGGGGTTTATACTGAAATCGATAGTTACAGAATTAACTGGGCAAATGACTTTTTCTTAATTCTTTCTCTTCTCAGAAGATGCAGCTTTGATGGGTACACAAATCCAATGGCTGCCAAAAAGCTGATATAGCAGGAAATATTCCACCTCATCTGTGCTGAGCTAGTCTACACTTTAGTATTAGTGAAAACTGAAAGTGTAAAAAATGCCAGTTTTAGAGGGGGAAAAAAACCACATTCTGGTTATTAAGTATGAGTCAGTTAAAGGATAACAATGCAATTATGTTTAAAAAATGTTATCACTTTGAGAAGGGGTAGCATGACTCTCCTGGGCAATTTTTACATATGAGCCAAATATGTGATTTTATAGCTTGGAGTTAGATAATACACAGACACGAGGTGTTTGCAATATTTCAGAGAAACAGAGCATTGGATCTCACAAGCACAAGAAATAGGCCTGCCACATTGCTGAAATTTTTGGTGCAGTTGCAGTGGCTGGATTGAACTGCAAACCCCAGGGCCTAATTCACAGGCCAAGTTCATTTCCCTTTGTGTACCTTCAGTGCTCGCAGCTCTCAGATTTTCACGTTCAGCCAGGCAGAAGCAATCCTATCATTCCTTCTTACCACGAAACTTTTGGCTTAACTTCAGCTGTTCTTCAGCTGCATTTAGGGGGTGCGACCCAAAAGATGCTGTGGCACCAAGGTGGGTGTTTCTGCCCAGCCATGGCACTTATCTGCAATGACAGCAGTAAAACCTTCTCAACGTGAAGTTCACAGAAATGAGTTGTACTATGAGCATCTATAAAAGCCACAGCACCCCTTTAAAGAGAGCATCATGTCATCATTTTCCAGCGGGTATCTTCTCTAAAGGCAAATAATATTTTTTTCCATTAATGATCTCTAATGATTGGACTGAACCTTTTCGCATCATTCAAATTTCAACAAAGGTTAGGGGCAGGACTTAAAAAATCTTTAAGGAGATGCTACAGCTTGAAGCATGTTGTGTGTCATCCCGCTGCAAATGTTTGAGGCAGTAGAGTACCTGACCAAAACCTTTCTTCTTTATATCCTGGAGACTATAATCATTTTCACTTGTCTCCTTCACCCATTACTCCAGAAATCTGGCTGATCCCCTAAAGCTGTTTGGTCTTCTACAGTCTCCTCAAACTCCTCTTAGCTGGGCACAAACCCTGGTAGCACCAGCTCCCGTATGTACTAGGTGCAGTGAATAATTTGTACACCAAAACCACTGTCAACACCACAGTGTCCATCCTCTCAGTTATATTAACCACACAAATTCAGAGATACAGTAGATGTATGCTGCTTTGATCAGGAAACGAAAAATTTCATCTTTATGTTAATGCAAGACATAGGTTGCCAACCGAGCTGCTATGCATCAGGTGACAGCAGATGGATTTCATTATGTTGCAGATAACATTCATGGCCTAGAAATTTTGGCAAAGGAGGGGAAGGGGAAGTTTTCTCTGCTGAGAAGAACACAGGTAATGGAAAAAGTTTGCCTTTACAAGCCTAAGCAAACCCTTTAATACATTTTTTTTTTTTTTTAGTTTAAGACACACATATTTTGTCAAATCCATTTACCCTGTGGACTCACAGAATATTAAATTATAAAAAATAAATATATAGATGTTCATGTCAGCTATCAGCCTATGCAGTTCTGTAACTAATATGTTTAAGTTGACGTACCGTGCATTAAACCACTGTAGGAGTGATGCTCTGCTGAGTGGAATACAGATGCACTATCAACACCTGGGCTATCACTGACTCCCATGGGGGATACTTGGATTAACATCTGAGATACCCACAACACACCCATAAACTGTGTGACTTTGTTGAAATCCAGCCATCACCACTTTCCTTCGGATGCTTCTCATTCTGAATATGTCCTGCCTCTAGAATTTGGGAAATTTCTCCTGGATTCCTTTTACTTGTTGACACAGGAACTTCCAACCATGGCATCTAAATTCCAGGTCAGTATTAAGAATTTAATTTCCAAGGAGCTCTTTTGGGATGTTTACTTGCAAGGACCGGATCACAGCTATTGTAAATTCTTCTCTCCTTATATGTTTCCAAGGACTAATCAAAATCAGAGTCTTGAATACTTGGAAACTGCAGCTTATTTTATCAGGATGTTTCTGTCTGATTTGTCATTAGTCTCTAACAGTTAGCAGCAACCTCCTGTGTCAGATACAGCTTGTATCCATCTCGTGATGGTACTGGAGAGCCTTTAGCAGATTGAGAATCAAAGGCCCAGGTTTTGAGTGTATCCCTTGCTTTATGCTCCCTGATAGTAACTTCCAGAAGTTTGAAACATTTCAATGTGTGTTATTATTTTCAGGTTGGTTATTTCATTATAAAGCTTTACTTTTAATATGTTCTGGTCTGTCCAGTAGTTGTATTTGCACACAAGTTCTAATGCCAAACCAAAGTTTTCTTTTTAATTTTTTTTTTTTTTTTTAATAGGATTCTGGTTTTGATTGCCCTATTCTGTAAAAACTAACTAGTCTCTAGTCCTTGCTACAATTTAGGGTATTTATGAATGGTTCTACATAAAAGGAATGAAAATAACTCATTATAATAATACCACTAAATGTCATGGCTGGCTAGAAAGTGGAAATCCCTTCCCATTACATATTTTCTGTTTTTAGAAAAGAAATTAATCCAACTCTTGGATGAAAATTTAAAACCACAACATTTTTCATATGGAAGGATTTCCAAAAATATAATATTTTTAGAAATTCAGAATGATTTTCCAAGTTGCTGATAAAAATGAAATTGATTGAAACTTTTTACCAATTAACCAGAAAGATGTATCTTCATAACACAGAAAGAAAACTCTTCAAACCAACTACTGTTTTCCAAACAACCTTTTCCTGGAAAGGATATTTTCTATTAGAAAAGCAATTTCATCTGAAAAATTCTGATATGGTCTACTAATTAGAGCATCTGGTGCACCCAGCTGGCCTAAGGTAAGATCAGCTATGAGTATGGAGCAACAGATATTTGCCCAACCCGCTGTTTCAGATCATACGTAGAAGAGACATAGATGTCTCCAAGAAACTATTCCAGTGCCTGCCCCCAATGTCCTTGCCATGAGCCAGACACTGTCCTTGTCCAGTCTGTGGCAAGAAGGAGGACTGGGACCTCCCTTTTGGCAGGCACTTGTGGACGAGGAAACATTACATTTTCCCATTCACATCTAGCAGAAACACACCGTACTGTACCTCATTATCATTAGGATTTAGCAAGTGGTGAGACCAAGAGCTGTTTAGTCACTGGAAACATGAAGACTAACCCAAGCATGCCCTGGGTTCTCTGGAGGAGGTTGACCAGTGGCAGTGGGGCATAAATGTTCAAGTCCCTCCCATACATCCTGACTTGAGGCTCTAGAAACAAATTCAAGAGAGAGTTTTCTACTGGAAAAATAAAATATTTGATAGCAATCAAAATGTTTAGAAGGGAATATTTTGACAGGATTTTTTTTAATTTCATCACTCTCAGTAAACCTTCTTGCTTTTTTTTTTTTTTTTCCTTTTTTCTTAAGTGTTAAAATTTACAGTTCTGTACTTTCTGAAAACTATTTTATGTCAGCCACATGGGACTCACAGAGACCCTCTGAGCACTGGGTTTCATGCCCACATCTCGTAAGTGAATTGATCAAGCTCCATCCTAAAGGGCCTCTGGGGCTGTTGTTTTCTTCCTTCCCCCATCCTCATACCCTCACGGGATGGCTGCTAGAGAGCTCACACTGTCAGGTCCCTTCGTCAAGCTTCTCCCGAAGCTCATTAACTGCCAGATGATATCCATTCATACTTGTGCTAATAGCAAATCTTCTCCCCGCTTCTTCTAACCCCATTGGTTTATTTATAGACAGAAATTTCATCTCAGCCTTCACTTTATTGGGCTGAATGTGCCGAGCTATTTTAATCTCCTCTGGTAATACATGCTCTTCTCTGCTCACCTACAAGTTTCTCTTTGTAGATATTCTCATCCGAATTAGTCTGAACTGATACCAGGCAAGGAAAGGTGTAACCTGACACACACTACCTGTAGGAAGCCCATATGACAGCACAGCTCATTTTGTATTTACTTCCACATCCATGGTTATTCCTTCTTTCTTCTTTCTGTTCTTATGTCCAGTCTTAAACACTGATTATCCACCTAATGGATTTGAACTTGCTGGAATCCATCTTTTCTCTTTTGTAAATGTACCTCTGTAAATCCTCATAGGAAAGGCCACAGTTTACTCCATTTCTCTTGCTCTAAATTTCATGTGGTTTCCAACCCAGGAACAAGTTTTTCATCAAGAATTAATCTGTTATAGAGGCAAAGAGACAAACACATATAAGAAAACACATGTGTATATACACAGAAATAAAATACCTCTTATACGTGTAAAAGGATGTGTGCACATACATCTTATACATGTAAAAATACGTGTGTGCACGTAAATATATTTATGAAATGGACAGGTCTGTAGAAATAGAAATGTATAACAAAAAAAGAAGTGAATTTTTAAAGGGAAACAATTGGCATAACGTTGCAGATTCAAAGTTGGGACACGATACTACTAAGAGTAGAGGTAGAAATTGTGGATCAGACTTCTTATAGGTAAATGGGGACAACTGCCAAACAGGAGATAGGGTTAATAATTCTTGGAGTTTGTCCTTATCCACTGACATAAAAATACTGTTTTGAGTCACATTTCTTGCAGCAACTTCTTGCACCTTCATTAAGACTTGCTGCAGTCCAGCAGTAATGGTTTCTTACAGAGCCACTTTTTGCATTGTTAAGCAAATACACTGTTAATTTGAGAAAATAATATTCAAAGCTCAATAAACATTGGTAAGTATAGCATGTTATTTAGTCCCATAAATTCTTTTTAACATACTACTTTGATTCAACAGATAAGAATAATTCAGAATTAACTTGCTAGACTCAGACCCTAAATGCACGCACAGTTTCCATGGAAGTCAGCATGTTGTAGGGCAGAATTTAGTCTATGTGTTTAATTCATCTTAATCACTATTATTAATTCATAAGTACTGTTTCCAGAAATGTATTCAGTTAGTTTTACATTAGTCAAAATCAATTGTATGTGATTTATTTTGATCGTTCAAGATTACAATTTTGATGTATTTGCTCTCATCCTGTATGTCAAGCCAGGCGAGGACTGCTAAAGAAGAGTCACCTTCTATCTCTTTGCTTTACTCAAAAATTTCCCTTTCTCAGATATTTACCTACCATTCAGGGCAAACCTAGTTCTGGTGGGATTTCACAGAGTGGAATGATGCAGTGAATGATGAAATGTCACTGAGATGTCCAGCTAGACCTGGAAGGACACTGTGGTGGTCATGACAGGTTGGAGGCTGTAGGCAATGCAGGCTCTCTGTTCTGTAGCTGGTCACAACTGTAGGACACTCAGGCCACAATCTGGCTCAGCAGCATCGCTTGTCAAAAGTGGTTCAAATTTGGATCTTACTTTATCAAAAGCAGCAACTTTCTGGAGACTGTTTTTCAAATAAAGGGTTTAGCTTATTCTGGACCCTCACCAATTTCTGTGCTGTGAGAAACTTGATATCCTTGTGCAAACTGAGGGTTTTGGGTAGATCTGTGATGCTTCAGACACAGAAACAGACCTGAGCTCAACAAGACTTTGGTGCCTCCTGTGATTTCAGAGAGAGAGCACATCTCCTAGCAGAGCTAGGCAAAAGGGTGGTACATGCTGCAAGGGAGACACCCCCTATCTCATGTTCTGCATGTCAGTTTGCTTTCTGAATTAGATTTGTAGAGCTTTTCAATTCACCAGACCCTGCCCCAGATATCCACTTTGCAGGAGCAGCTCATCCCACAGCAATGGTGGCTGCTCAGGTGGCAGCTAAGCACAGGCAGGGCAGCGGGGTGCAGCCTGGGAACTTGCACGGATGTTAAGTGCTGTAGGTACACTGGTTTCACTGGGGAACTGGAAAATAGGATAATCAGACACAGCTTTGCCTGGACTTTCCCTCTCAAATTTTGGATGCATAAGGGGAGGGGCTCGACTATATCTACGCCTGTTGCTTGCTTCCAGCTTTCAGGAGCAGTGATTATAACCATGTCTTACTTCCACAGGCAGCTTTGCTGGAGATTTGTGTTGGATAACTTGCAGAATCAGGCCCCCATTTTATAAATGTAAGTGGTGACTTCAGGTCAGTGCAGTGAAGAAGGGTTTTGTTTGGCTGTTTTTCTTTATCATTATGTCGAGCCCCGCTCACACTGTGCCTCCAGTTTGCACTTACTTGTGCTTGTTGCCAGCTGGAAACGCCACTAACGAATAACACTGGATGTTAAAGTCCATTCAAATTCCTACCATGATTATATGCCTTCTGAAGACGCTCATTAGCTTCCCCGCATATCTTTGTCTTTGTCCCAGTCTTTCCTGTTAAGTATTACCATTTTGAAAAAAGCACTCTCAGTTTTGTCTCTCTAATGGCATCTCCAGCTAGAGACAACTCTACATAGAAGAGAGGGAGAAAAAAAAAAAAAAAAAAAAAGAAAGCCAAATAAATAAAAAACACGGTCACAAAACCCCGGTCATTAAACCTGGGATCCACTCGAGAGGAACCGCCCTCGCTTTGCATGGTGCAGGGCTGTTGTACAGTGAGCTCGGTTAAGCCGAATTCATAAAGCTTTTGTGGAATTAAAACAGCATGCTCTGTACCAAGATGCCTTCACTTCCTGTGCCTTAATGTTAAATCCTATAGTACTGTGGATCTTATAAATGATTGAGTTATTTTTAAACCACTGGATGTCTTCCAGTCACTCTGTTTCACACTGGATTAATTATGTAAGAATACTGACTTGTTCGTCACTAATGTTACAACTTTTAAAAACAACATGCTGTTTAAATTCAAGCTTGGCAACTCCTGCCTGAATCCCCTTAAATTTATGGCACCACACCCATAGCATAATAAAATCTTTAGTGGTCCTTTGTCTTTTAGCTTGCCTTCTATTTTTTCTCAAGGGTGTTTTATGCTGGAAGATGCATACAAAAGTTGTCCAGATGTTATTTGTATCAGAGCAGGGATTTCAGTCCAGCTATCTGTGGTTGCAAATGTTTATTTTAATGGGTTATTGTGCAATCCTTGCTGTGTGGACCTCAGTGGCCTTATATGTATGTTCTCAGCGATGCCAGCACATTGTTTTTAGATACATTATTTTAGTCCAATAGCACTGTTCCTGGTCACTGGGGGGAGCAAAAAATGTAACACCTGTAGGAGCAACAGACGGTCTTTTTGCCAAGGTCTGCGCGGCGGCAGCGGGGCCGGTGAGCGGTGGGTGGGAGCAGGGCACGTTTCCACGTGCTGAGACAAAGAGCTCGCCTCGGTCACCGCAGTAAGCACCAGGAGTTTATTTTACCGTAGCTGTTGCAACAAACAGAGGGCTGGGTTTATCCTACGTCTTTGGGAGCCTAGCAAAATCTCAACCGATGTTTCCTTGATACTGGAGTAAACTGTTTATCTCGTAACTAAAAACACGCTGTGTGTACACCAGTTAGAACGGTGGTTTTCAGCTCATTAAAATAAAGTCAAAATGCAAGTTTCATTAGGTGCTGCGAGGACTACGAACAAATGCAGGAGGAAAATATCTGCAGAGCTCAGAGCCTTCCATTGAGTCTGTAAGCAGAGCCAGGCGGTGTGTAGTACTGAAGGACTGTCTGCAAGCTCTTCTCTACCTGTGTCAGTCATGTTGTGACCAAGGTCTTTCACAGCAAGGAGTTTAAAGCTAAATTAACAAGCTAAAACTGCCCAGACTTGCGGTTTCAAGAAATGTGAGCAAGCAAGATGATGGCAATTAATACAACGCCATGACGCTCATTTGCACATGCGAAGAATCGAGACCATTTAACCTTTAAGAGAAAACAGTTGTTATATTTTGATCTTGTGTTATGTATTAACAGTCACGTATTACTTTAATGTGCTTAATTAATATAGATAAGCTTAAGCCATTATAATGTCATTTAAACCCACATAATTTCCTTTTTGTGGGAGTTTGTGTGTAATTTACACCATTGCGTGCAGCTCCCAGTGTTCCAAAGTCATGCTTAAAATAATTAGATTTTAAAAAGACAATTGGAATTGTTCTTTGTCTTTTCATTTTTCATCCTTAAACCTCACATTCTGAACTGCTCAATAATAAGGACCAGGGGCTGGTTTTTAAAAGCAAAAGTCGATGTTTTTAAGCATCCCATGATTCCCAGAGCTGGCGCTTTAAGTTAGATTGCACTAGGGAAATGAGTACCATCAGCAATGTCATCCTTGTGTGTAGTTCTGCCCAGCCCTACTTGTTTTAAACGCTGTTCAATTACACAGAGCTTTTTCACAAGGAAATTGGTCGAAATAACTAGCCTATCCTCAAATTGAAGGTATCATGTCAGTCGTGAGTGGCATCAATCCTGCTGTGGAGATAGTGTAATTGGGAACCAGTGAAAGCAGTTAGCAGATGGCCTTTTATAAATGTGGGGCTGGGATGGACGTTAAATATTTGTGTTCGTGAGATTATAGAGTTGGAAAAATCTGCAACATGACCTTTCTGATGAGACCCCACGTACCCGGCGTATGATTCATCTTCTGCAGCTGGTCCCAGTGCATCCTCCCTTGTGCCATTCCCCAGAACAAAAGGGTCAAATATTTAATCTCGGAGCTCCTCCATGCCAGGGAAATCCTGGGTGCAACAGTGACCTAATCCTTCCTGCAGAGCCTGAGGCAATTCACATCAATGAGATCCAGCTCTCCTTCTGCAGTGGGGCGAGAGCCACAGACCCTGGTGCTTCAACAAGCACTTCACCTGCAGGTTGTGGCGCTTGAAACCCTGCAGCAACGCCTGGGAAAAAAACAAATCCCCATCTCAGGTCTTGGCAGCCGGCTAGGAAGTCAATTGCTTCTCATTTATGTTCTGCAGAACATAAATGTGTTTGTAAATTTGAAAGCAGCTGCTGATGCTCAGCAGTAAACCGATTTTGTTTTACAAAACCTTCACTGTTTGGTCTTAAACTAGTGAAGTTTTGCATGTATCCAGCACCCCTCTTTGCATTTCAGGGAAGATTTTTGTCTAGCTGCCTCTGTGACATATGGTAATGCTTAGTGCGTGCTGTATGGCCTGGAGCCATACCACTGCAGCCTGTATGCTCCTCAGATCTCCCAGGCTAAAGGAATCAGGAAGAGTCAGTATTTGAATGCAAGGGACCTCCTAGAAAAAGTCAGAGTGCAGCGTATTGTGCCGGTACGAGGACAAGATGTTCCTCTCCCTGGGCTGAAGCAATTCCCCACGTGGGGCTAAGGTGACTGTGTGCTCTCCCCGCCTTAGCCTTTTGCATTATAAAATAGAACACTAATGCACCATAAAAGATCTCCCAGATCTTAGCCGTGGGAAAACAGCAAACAATCTCACTTTCCAAGGTAACCCAGAGGAAGCAGTGGTGTGGAGGAAAACACCATGAGACCTTTTCTCTTGTTCTGGGAGGAGGGCGTTCCCACTGCCACCTTCCTTTGCAGGCTGTAGCTAACCCTGCTGAGAAAGCGATGCTTGCTTTTCACACAGACTGCTCCCAGCCTCTCTAGGAAGCTGAGAGAGGGCCAATGACATCCCCAGTGCAGCCCAGTGAGTGCAAAAACCCACTCGCGTCCATGTGTTGAAGTGGGAGAGGAGGGACAAAGCGTGGCTTGCGGTGAGGGAGAGGGCTACGGGTCTGGCTTTGCAGACATCTTCTTGGCGATGTTATTAATTCATTCTGGGACCTTGGGAGATTCATTTAACCTCTCTTTGTCTCAGATTCAAACCTCTACAAGCAGTTATTATAACATTTGGCTGCATTATGGCATTGTTGAAAGGCTTAATTAAATTAAGTGTTCTGAGATCTTTGAATGAAAGGTGCTATCCAAGTGAAAGCTTGTTGATGATGATGACTCTAAATTACGAGGCCAAGTCTTTCACAAGTTTTACTCAGTCCTTGGTTAGGCAAAGTTATTTTTAAACACTGTATTTGCTGTAGCATTAACAGTGTTTTGGGAGTGCCATGTGCATAGACACGACATCTGACCCAGAGTGGGAGTGATTTGCCAATGAAGGGGTTTAATGGTAGGAATCAGCCGCACATCATTCACATATAGGCAAATGTGTGCTGGTCACAAACAATTTTCTTTTATTTTTTTTAAGTTTGTTTGAAAGCCTTCATTGGGAAGAATGGATAAGACTTTTATATATTTCGGAACAAATGCTGTCCCAGGTGCGGAATGAGAAGGAACTACTCGATGCAAGCAGTTAGCAGGCATCATGGCCAAATGATGCATAAACAGATGCCTTCTGTCTTCAAACCTGTGAGTACCTCACTGGGAGGACAGCATGCAAAGTATGTCGGGACTTTCACAAGTTGCTTTCTTACCAACAACGAGGCAACATTCCAAAGTTTTCTTTTAATTTGTATTGCTTTGTTATGTACACAAAAACTCCTGCGCTTTGGCAGGAGGACTGCAGCCCTAAAAGTCCTCTTCTTTCTTTACCAAACTTCTCAAGTTTCTTCAGCTCAGGTTTCCCTCTACCAGAATCCCTGATGCACTCATCCTCAGCACTTCCTCTCAGTTCACCTCTTTTCTTCTGAATTAATTACTGAATACTTCTAAATACGTTTCCTGATTGCTTTTATTGGGAAACATCATCCCTCAATTACCTTACCAGGTAATAATATTAATCCCAATGGGCCATTTTCCCCTGTCTCTGTTGTCATCTTGAGCAAGATAGCCATCCTTCCTAGAGTTTCCCACCATCTTGTTTTCACTTTTCAGAGTTTTCCTCTATTGCACAAAATCTACCTTATAATGGTCACCAAAACCACAAGTGTGAAGATGTTGTTAGGACATTTTAAATGGGCTAATTTTAGAGGGGGGTGTGGGTGTCGGTTTTGTTTGTTTCTTTTTTTGTTTTGTTTGATTGTTTAATTTTGTTGGGATTTTTTTGTTGCATTTTTAATTTGGTTTGGTTTTATGTGCGTTTTGTTGTTGTTGTTGTGTTTGTTTTTGTTGTTTGTTTGTTTTTGTTATTTGGCTGGTTGGTTTTTTGTTTGTTTGATTTTGTTTGAGGTTTTTTTGTGGATACCCTGGACCTAGGACCACATGTAGTTTCAGAGTCTGGGCCTGTTAAAGTTCTGCTTTACAGCCTATTCTGTAATAAGTGTGAGTCTTTCAATAGACAGGAAGGATGGTATTTTGGTTAAAGCCTTCAGGAGATCAGGATTCAGCTTCTAGCTCTGCGTGCTTCCTGTGTGGCTTTGGGAAAGACACTTTGTGCCATAATTCCCCATCTGCAAACTCAAGATGATATTACATCCTGTTTCTCACCTTCTCCCTGCAAGCTCTGTAAAGCTGCAGAGGCTGGAAGCTCTGTAGAGCAAATACTGTCACTTTTATATGCAGTGCTTTCCACAACAGCGTTTCACTCTCAGCTGAAGATTAATGACTATTGTAGTGCTAATAATAAATAATAATTGTAATCGTACATAATACTTTTAGCTTTACTTGTACTTAAGGTTGATTCTTCCAGACTTCCTGGAAGTTTATCTTGGGACCAGCCTGAGCAAAGAGTAATCATATCAAACTGTGCTAAATAAGGTGGATTTCTCTTCTCATATATTTTCTCTCTATTTACTGAAGGAGAATGAACAGTAGACTTAAGACCATCAAACTCATTTCACCTTTGTTATATTTAAACTAATTAGTCTCAGAGATGAAAAACACATCTCTCAGATTCCAGATAATCTTAAACAAAACACTTCATGCTGATTTTATTCTGCTTCTATCTGTGCAAAGATTAAACAAAACCCACAGTTGGTTTCATCTGCCAGGCTCTAAAAAAAAAATCACGCCACAGAAAGACAGGGGGAAAATAAATCCAAGGCAAGGTTTGCAGTGCTATGAGTTTGCTCATCCTTAGTTTATCTTCTGCAAATGAGCATGTACAAAACAGTCCACCTACTGTTCTAGTTGCTACGATATAATGCAGTTCCACTGAATGATCCTGTTAACCTAACCTTCAATTTGCTGGGATTTGAACTCTGAATTACAGCTTACTAACATAGTTTAACAGCTGGTACAAGGGCTTCTTTTGAATTTTTAATAACATGAATTAAAGATTGCTGGAGATGCTTTTCAGACCTCCACTAGCAGTGATCCAATGTACGTTAAGACAAGTATAGGTAGCCCCATGAGGATTAAGAGCACAAAGGTACTATGGCTTATGAAGCTATGCTGCACTCTTGGCTTGACAAATTAGGAGTACTAGTGCAAATCATTCATATGAAGATAAATTCACATTATGGAACCAAACAGGCCCTGAGACATTTAGCTTGGTTTTAAAACCCTCTTTTTAGCTTGCTTTTTTTTTTTTGTCCACAGCGTGCATCGCACAGAGCACAGGTTTGGAAGATAAAGCTGAATTTAGCAAGACGCTTCTTCTGTTGCATGTATAAAGGGCACGCAGACACATGCACACAAGCGAGAGAGAAAGAAATATAGAGAGAGTGATTGCAACTGATATCTGGAATGCAATGAAAACAAACATGACCGTCTGTGGATGTTTTGGGGTGGATGTAATCATTTGTTGCCATCGTCCAGTGTGCAGAATGGCCGTGTTTAGATTCTGCGCTCTTTGTGTCTCCCGTTATTTATTCCAAGATCTTTCTTATTGAGGATATTTCTCAGGGAAAGGGAAAATAAAAAAAAAGAAAAGTAAAAAAAAAAAAAGAAAGAAAAAAAAAAGACAAAAATGAAGTTCGACTGGAAGCTTCCCTACCCTAACACACCAGCTGATGAGTGCTGTGAGAATCTGGGAAAACAGCCCCTGCCTCCCAAGTTCACTAGCCCTGCAAGCCTGAAGATCAGCACAATAAAGTTGATGGAGTTGTTTAAACAAAGTAAGTAGGGGGAGGTAAAAAAAAAAGAAAATACAAAAAATGAGGGCAGCAGGAACAAGAAAGCATGTTGCTTCTTAATTATGCTGTCTTGTCTCTCTAATGGATTGGCTTCCCCACATGCTCTAAGTAAAGCAACTGGCATGTGGCATCCTCTGCAGATCGAGGAGCAGTGGCAAGTGTACAGCTGTTCGTGCTGACACACAGGTGTTGGATTTTTGGATTCGATAGCTAGACAGATTTTTAAGGGTGTTCAGGGGAATCATCTGCAGTTGTTACACAGAAAGTGAGTTGTCCAAGAATACCAGAGTTAATTATTATGTAAATCCCACTTCACAGCCAAGGCTCAGAGCTGGAATCGGAACCGCATCTCCCCTGCTCTCTGCCAGTGCTGGGTCACTGTCTGATTTCCTTGCTCTACCCTTTTCAGCAAGTGCTATGTATGAGCTGGCAGCGGATGGACGACAGAGACAGCAAAGAGGCAGGAAGGTCAAGTGGTGATGAGAGGCAACGGCAGCCGGTGTGATCCTCTCAGAGAGCACAGGATCTATGGGAAGATAGAGGTGGCCATGCCAAATCACAAAAAAGGTGATGCTGAAGCTACTAGGATGTCCTGGGTGAAAGCTTTAAGATCAGCAAGTGAGGAGAAAGTTCAGAGGGAGCTTTGGCAGCTTGCTGTGGTTGTGCAGCATTACTCGTTCCTGTTCTTAGAGCTCATGTCTGCATTAATAGTACTGAGCAATGCAGGGGCTTTGGGCAGCGTGTGATTAGGGTACAGTGTATTTGAGTGGACACTGGGAATATCACCACCTCCTAACAAATTCCCTCTATGGATAGCCAGTGATTAAGTCCTTTTACTTTTGCACGCTTCTTAATTTAACCGTGCCTCAGTTTCCCCAACTGACATGGTATTTGATTGCATCAGATGACAAATGTTATAGAATTATAGGGTGGGAGTGCTACCTTTCCTGTAAACTATTAATATGAATAATCCTTTCTATTTTTAATGATTCATTTAGAGCTGACAAATGAAGCAGAGTGGTCAAGAGTGACTAGGGGGATCTCAACAGGAAAGTTTTTGATGGGCTGCAGTGGACTGGTCAAATTCTCCTCCCCATTCCTTTGGGGCTCCTGGGTGGACCAGAGGGCTGCTGATGGGTCTGGTCTCCACCTGCAACAAATATCTCAAGGGGGAAAAAATGTTAAAACTTCCCATTTAGCTATTCTTTGACACAATTTCACCTTACAAGAAATTAATTTTTGCTTTGTATGCTCTTGGACCCACTCCCCCCGGCTTTGGACTTCTTTTGGTAGCCCCACCAGGTGTCTGTGCCTCTCTGTCTGCTGCCACGGTAGGTGCTGACCTCTCAAGGTTGCATTACTCTGGTGATGGCTGAGCATCACTTTGACGGGCAGCACCAGAAGAGCAGCAGGAGCAGCATGGCCAGAATTAACGCTCTCCTGAAATTCACATTTGAGTGATGAAACTGAAGAATGCAGAGCAGCTGGGAGTAGGTCTCAGAGTGCTGATAGTGGGCAAGCTGGGGAGTATCACGTTTCTCTCCTGGGAAAAGGCATTTTTTCCTCCTAGAGTTGAGTCTTTTGTTTTGTTTGTGTGTTCTGCTCTTAGTTTTGCTCCTTTCCCTGTAGCTGACAATGGGAAATAAATCAAACTCTTCCCTTCTCTCTTGCAGTTTCCCAGGGAGAAAGAGAGGAGAAACACCTCGGCCCATTCTCCTGTGACTCCCAGCCTTGTTTGCTGCTCTCGAAAGTGATGCTCTCCCTTGCCGTGACAGCCCACCCGCCCTGCGCCCAGCCCAGCATCGTTACACAGTTCCCGAGGTCTGGATATTACCATCCATCACAGCAGCTCTGGTTCCAGCACTTGCTAAACGTCTTGAATTTCCTGCTGGCTCAATGAACAGTTTTCAGCTTGTGGTACATTATATAGCTACCGGGTGAATGGGGCTGAGCGTTCCCGTTTGGCTCCGAGTGCCGTGTTCACCTGAGCTCGCTGGCAGGATGAATGGTTCACCGCGGTTCTAGTGCTAACCCCCTTTGTGAACTAGCAGTGAGCCATGTACCTTATTACAAAGGCCGACAGCTCCCTGGAAACTTAAATCCACTCTTTCTCCTTTCCCTACCATAGGGAGCTATAAAAGAAAAGGACTTGGTTGGTAGGCATGTAATATAACAAAAAAACCTCTGTTGTGGCAAGATCCAGACTCCCCAGTAACAATAAGGATTATGCTCTCGCATCGAAAATGCAGTTACTAGTTTTAAACTGTGGTACCTTATTATGTATTCCTACAGTGTACATTTATGTTAGGGGCTTGGATGTTTAACTTAAGTCAAGTCTGGGTAGAAAAGGGAACTCAGCATCTTCAGTGTTGTTTTGGGTTTTTTTTGATATGGAGGGAAAAGATGCAGCTTGATGTGCTGGTTTAGTGCTACCTTCCCCCTAACCACTTCTTTAAATAGCCTGACACTGGCACTGGGCAGGAGCTGGCAGAAGAATAGAATTTTTTTTTTTTTTCATCTGATGGCTCGCCAAGGTTGTTTTCAAGCAGCAGAAGTAGAAGAAAAAAGGGAAAAAACCCCTCCTTTTGCATGCCAGTCATTCACTGCCTGCCAGTTCCCATGGTTCTCCTGTGGATGGTAGCCACAGAACTATTCAAAGTACAGTAAACACTAAGGAAAGTGAAAAGAAACTCATGAAGCAGAGAACAGCGAAGGAGCAGAGTGGGATATGGGATGCATGGTAGTAAGAGTCACTTTGGGATCATTTTAGGATGCACCACAAATGCTTACCTCATTCCCAGCGGCAGCTGGACCAGCATACTGTATGTAGGGAGGACCTCATTTCTGCTGAATGGGGAAACCAGCTGATGGTACAGCAGCACCCATTGTAGGGGGGGTAGCAGGGAGACAGTAACACTTTTCAGGGATGTCAAATATGGAAAAGAAGGGTTTCTACAAATGTCATTCTGCTGCGCTTGTGAAGTGCACGTATAGTCCTTTGTGTAGACAAGTAGTCCAAGGGGACTTGTGCCATCACTCTGCTATCTTCTCTGCTCTTCCAGCCTCTGAAGTGGAGTAAGTGTTGGTATAGTTTTATTTCTGTGTTATTGTTTTTTATTTGTTTGTTTCATAAGGCAAGGAATGAACAGAAAAGAGAGGAGGTGAAGCGTTAGTTTCCCTCCCACATATCTGATGCACCAACGTGAAATCCTTTTTCTTGCCTCTGGGTTAAGGGAGCTGTAGGTAGAGATGCTCTTTTATGAGACCGCTTGTTGCAAGGGATGCTTGTTCCATTGCCTTCACTGTGTGGAACATATTTAGCTTCTGTGGGACATGGGAGGTGGTGTACCAGAGAAAACATATTTATCTCATTCAGAACAAACTTTTTATAGAAAGAGAGGGGTTATCACTATGGATTTCTCTGGTACAGTTAAGCACAGGAAAAGTGCTCAGATGGGTCAGAAACATCCCTCTCTGAGAGTGGTAAAATGTGTTTTCAAGAATGATTCCCCTTTCATATTTTCTTTAGTAAAAATCTATTTTCTTTGACAAATTGACTGAAACCCTACAGATTTAGTTGTCATTCACGTTATGAATTACACAAATAAAAGCATACCAGATTGGAGTTGAGGATAGCTTTTCTCTTATTCTGAAACAGCATATCCTGTTTAAAAGATGGTATGAAGTCTTCCTGCCCCGGAACAGTTCTGGGAAGGCTCATTTCTCTCTTGAGCTCCTTGTGCCCATAATTAGTACCTAAGAAAGACAAGTGGCTTGTTGCCATTGCCCATGTCTTTTGTAGTTACTCACCCTGGTGCCAGTAAGGGTCTCCCTTGCGTTCCTATACATGACAGGTTGTCCCCTGCTTTTTCACTCTTGTGTATGATTGTGTAGGTGATGAGGGCGTTGCAGTATCTCTGTGACAAGGAAAGACTGAGAGACCTGGGGCTGTTTAGCCTGGAGAAGGCTGAGAAAGGGATTTTATCAATGCTGATCAATATCTAAAGGGCAGTGGCCAAGAGGATGGGGTCAGACTCTTTTCAGTGGTGCCCAGTGACAGGACAAAGGGCAATGGGTGCAAGCTGGAATCCAGAAGGTTCGATCCGAACAGGAGGAAAAATTTGTTTGTTGTGAGGGTTCCAGGCTGCTCAGAGATGTTGTGGAGTCTCCTTCCCTGAAAATACTACAATACCCACCTGGATAATGTGATTCTGGGCCCCCTGCTCTCGGTGACCCTGCTGGAGCAGGGGGGTTGGACCAGATCATCTCCAAAACTTCCTTCCAACCCCTTATCATTTTGTGACTCTGTGATTCTGTAAAACGAAGATTTAAAAAAGAAGTTATCTATGCTATCAAATTATGTCCTTATCTATTTGTTTAGTAAAAAACCCCACCAAAACCACCAAAAAACCCCACCAAATCAAAACAGCCATTCCCTGAAAGAAGAGAAACATGTATTTGGAGAAGAGGACTCTGAAGATGAGAAGTAGCAGCCTTTATGTGTCTGGAATAGGACTCTTGTGAAGATTAGAGAAACTGAAAGTCATAGTAAAATGTTACAGTGCCCTATAGCCACAGAAAGTCTTCGTACTTGATCAGAGAAGCTTTACAAGCAACATGTCAAAGACAGTGGTCAGCATCTGCACGTATCTGAGGACTGTTAGGCTGTGAGGATCCTGGTGTTCCCCAGCAAGATGAGACCCTTTGGTGCTGAGCAATATTACTGTGCAGGCAGAAGGTGGATGCTGGTATGGCTGGAGGTCCACTCGGGTTTGCTCGGCATGTGCTCTGTATCTGTGTAAATAGGAGAGGGTCCCGGGGAGATAGAAATTGTCTCACCAGCTTTCAGACCCCTCTCTCGTGCAGCTGCAGCCATGATTCATCCCTGTTCCCATGCTCTCCTCGCCAGTGAGAGTGCAGCAGGCACCTGGTGTGCTAAATAATCCTCAAGCAGTAGGCTCAGAGATCATTAACTCTTCAGTCACCGTATTAGGCTATTTCTCAAAGCGCTTGCCTAGCACTGGGAGAGGATCCCCCAGGAAGGCAGTGGAAGCCCCACTTCTCATTGAAGTGGTGAAACGAAGGAACATAGTGTTGCAGATCTAGTGTATGGGGCAGCCTATTTCAGAGAAACAGAAGAAAATAACAATAAAAAGGTGGTCTTAAGTGTGTATGGATCTTCTCAGCACACCTGCAAGTACTATTGGAGAGGACAGATGTGAGATGGAGATAGGAAAGGCTGAAAGCCTCTCAGTCCCTGTCTCAGCTGTAGGGAGGTAGGGAGCATTGCAGTGTCAGGGGAGTGTCTGAGAGATGTCAGGCTGAATGCTGATAAGGAAAAGGAGGCTCAGGGCTCACTTTGAATCACTAAAACCAGCGATTAGTGCCAGTCTGGTTCCTCCTTGGGATGCTTCCAGTGCTGCAAATCAAAAGGCTGGGATGGGAAGTGACCTGTTGAGGAGAAAAGGAGCTCTGTCCACTGTGCACATCTTAACATCCTTGCAACCACTCCCTCCATCACAAGGTCTCCAGTGGTTTGAGGTTCCTGCCCTTTTCTGCACTCATTTCAAGGAATGATATGGCTTTCTACCATTAAAAAAAAAATGTATACAAGGGGAAGGAAAGTTGGCAGTGGCTCTCTTTTGAACCTTTCTCTGACTCTAGTGGAAGTAATGGAGTCACTGTCCCTAAAGGTATTTGAAAGAGGTATAGATGTGCTGCTGAGGGACACGGTTTAGTGGTGACCTGGCAGTGCTGGGTTGACAGACTTGTTGATCTTAAAGGTCTCTTCCAAAATAATTCAATGATTCTTTATGCTCCAGCAAACGCAGGAATGGGAGGAGCACACTTGATGCCAGCATGTCTCCCTGTGACTCCATCCATGTTTGTGCAGCAGGTTGTGCAGCAGCCCGGTGACATGGAGCTTCTTGTTCTCTCCACATTATTCATGAGGGAATTTGCAGCAGAGAGTGCAGCTGAAGAAAATTTCCTATCCTACAGAAGTAAATGCTGCATGTGTCTAAGGGGACAGGCCTAGCCCCTACATATTTAAAAACAAGAAGAAGTCGTACATGCTGAGAAAAGAGACGTCTGGTTATGGGGGACCTAAATCTGACTTTGTTCCTGAGCTTGTGAATAATTCACAGGGCCAAACTGATATCCAAGCAGTGCAGTGTGGGTGAAGAACTCTACTTTGTGACATGCCTACTGCGGGTAAGTCATTGCACTGGATGACCAGTGCAATTCCAGGGACACAAAGTAATGGAGGAAAGACAGAAAATCTGTTTAAATATACATGCTAAAAAACCCCCAAACAAACAAACCAACCCCAAAGATGAGTTAGAGAAACGTTATTTAAAGCTTAAAAGAATTTAGCAGAGTGTCTATTGCTGCCATCCACTTCTTCCTTCCTCACTTTTCCCTGGTCCCAGTTTTCTACCATGTTAACATGTGCAGAAGAGGTGTCCTTGTCAAGCTTTCAAAAGGCAGCATACTGAAAAGGTCAGAGTAGTATAGTATGACAGAGCATGTAAGTCATTATCATTCTAATATTGCCTTTGTAATGAGAATGAGAGCAGAGCAAATTATTGTGAAATATGCTGCAAAACTTGGGAAAACAACATAGTTACATTGCTGCCTAAGTTCTCATCGCTAGCTTTAATGATGAGTGGATTCTATGTGTGTCTTCATAAATGTGCTCTGTATCTTGGAGGAGGCTGAAATAAAAAGATTTGTGGCAATTTCCATGGTAACTATTCATTTTTCCCCCCAACTGCATAAGGAAAACTCATATTACTGCAAGGTTGGGAGAAACTGAAGCTAACTAAAAAGCTTAGGGATTTGGTTTGTTTGTTTGTTTGTCTGTTTGTTTTAATTTAAGGTCTGTCAAAACTTTGTCACTTATTCCTGCCACCTGAGTAACGTGAAACTGAGGGTAAGGTATTTTTATGATATCTCGATCCACTTCAATCATAAAAATCCCATACAGTCTTATTCTATTACAGAATTATTAAGGTTGGAAAAGACGTCCAAGATGATTAAGTCCAACCATCTACCTAGCATTATCATAACCACTAAACCAGATCCTGTAGTGACTAGTGATACCAGGCTATTTACCTGGACTATTTGCTAGAGATGGTTCTTTTATAAAGCCTTGGGTGACTGAGAAGAAAGGAATAATTTATAAGCCCTTATAACTTCATCCCTTAGAGGTCCCAGAGGATAAAACAGTAAAAAAATAAACCCCACATGATGTTCCCAGTTTGAAGCATTAGCTGGTAGAAGAACATCTAGAAAAAATGACAAGTTTGGAAAAGCACATGTCATGCAGAGGTAAGTCCCAATTTATTCTGGGTAATCCAAGGGATTGCTGTGCTGAAATAGGTGTTGCAGCCCAACTGTCCACTCCTGCAGTGGACAAGAGGGTTGACTATGACTGGTAGCAACTAACAGAGAGAGAACTTTGTGTCCTACTACTGTCTACTGTTTAATGTTGCTTCACATTACTCTTCTATGTTCTCATTAATATATGTATTTTTGTCTTACTCAGACAAACTGCAGCCTTTTATACACTCAGAGATTTAAATAAAGTAGATTATGGCTTGGTTTATGTAAACCATTGAAAACTCCACTTGAATGGGTTTACAAGCTGGCTTTTGTCAGTTTGGCTTTCTTTGATAGCTGAGATGGCAAATTAAAATACAAAATGAAATGAAAGTTACAGCAAATGTGTGAGATATCATTTATACCAAGGAAGCTGGCATGTCAGAAGAGTGAGCTGTAGACAGTCTAGGGCTTTGATCTTCGAGTGGAAGATGCTGCAGGTGGAAAGTGCACATGGTTTCAAGTTGTGATCACAGGAAACCACCTGTGATATGTTCTTGCTCAGGTAACTTGGAAAGACTGAAGGAAATAGTCTCCTTGACAGGCCATGAATATCATCCAGGTAATAACGTTACCATGACGTTATTACTTATGGAGCATTGTGTCTTTGGGTTGTTTGGGTTTTTTGCTGTTGTTTTGAGATCTTTAGCGGACTGTATGGAGCATGTGAACCCTCCACACGTGTATAGACATATGACACTGGTTGTCCTGAGTTGACCTAAAGGTCTGTGGTGGGTTGGACTGAAGGTCCTTCAATGTCACTGCAGCCTCTGGCAGCGTCCGTGAAATCAGGACAAGGGACATCTCCTTGAATGTCTTTTGGAACACTTTCATGGAAACAGTGATTCAAGGATGGCTTTTGAACTTAAGTTGGGAAGATCTGAGATTTTGCTTCGGGCTCAGCTGTAATGAATGTGAGAATATCTTCACAATTAATTTTTAGCTCATGCAACAATATTTAATGGGGATCTTAAAATGTTTAAAAGATGGCATATGCGTAAACATTTGTGGCTTCTCATCTGATGAATGATCAGCTCTGACCACAGCATGTGCTTGATTTACATGAAAGGATTGGAGTCCTGCAGATCTCCAGAAGCCCTTTCATCTCCATAAGCCCTTTCATCTCAAGGTTTTGGTCCATTTGGCTTTGTCAGAGTTTGCACAGGAATAGACACCTTGTGAAAGTCTGTGTGCTCCTTGGCTTTTGGAGAGAAAGCTGGGGACTCTGAGAAACCCACCCTCACCTTGGCAAGTAGCTGAACTCCTCCAGGAAGTCTTTACCCAAAGAACACGATGAACAGGACTTGTATCAGAACCAGGTCATGGCCTTCAGAGGAAAATTTTGACTTGAAATATACCAGATAACTATTTCACTTTGTATAAATTTGGCTAAATAAGTTCTCAGTTACTTCAAAATAACAGGCTAGAGGTGCATCAAATGTCCAACAGGAAGTGTGTGGTGGTGAAAGAGTTAACCATCGAGCCATTAGTTTTCTGAGAAAGCAGTGGGGGGAAGAAATGTGGACCCAAATTCCAAATTGTGTTTCCAGCTAAGCTTCACAGGGAGAGTTTGAATCTTCCCTCTAAAAGGCAAAAACAATGCAGTGCCCCAACTATTCTTTTATTTTGCAAAATGTCAAACTGCATGAGATCCATTTAATTTCTACAAGTGGTCCAAATGGGAGAGCTGTTTAGAGGTTCCTTTAATTGAGCAATACCCTGCATAGTAGTAACTATAGATGCAAATGTCCCTAAAAAAGCTGCCATAGACCAAACAGAGCTTCAGTTCAAAACCTGCTCTAAACATTTCTGGAGTTAAAACTCTATTTAACCTGTAGTCACAACTCCTTATGGAACTCTCCTCATCTATTTTTACTTCAATCTGGCTAACGAAAATGGTGGCTTCTTTTTTTTTTTTTTTAAAGTTGTCTATAAGATCTTCATGTCATGATGGATCTGTGCTGCACATTCACCTCCCAGAGCTGAGAAAAGGTCATGGGCAGTTCACTCCTTCCTTAAAATTTGAGAGAGTGAGTTTCTCTTTAGTACTAAAGTTACATATAGAAGCTGTGAGACATAAAAACATTATTATGCCAGCTTGTCAGAAATTTGCCAAGCAGCTGTCCCTCAGGTTTCTCATGGATGTGTATATGCATATATATGGTGTTTTCCAAAGTATAAAAAGTCTGAAGTGCAACTAAAGCAACTAATGGCAATTTACTCACCGGCAGAGGATGTGGCTAAAAGAGTGAAAACCTTGTGGGAGCTCCCCCCTCCTCCTTTTCTCCTTTTTCTGTTTTTTTTTTTTTTTTTTTTCCTCATTGGTAAGAATGTGGACTTTGTTTGTCATCTTGTGGGCCTACCTATAACAGTCAAAAGGTGAAATGCCTGAATATTAAGCCATAATCCATCATTGTACACACACTAATTACTTTCTGTCCTCCCCTTCTCTTGTCACCGTGGTCCAAAGAAGGTTTTCTGAGCCTGAGTACATTCATCTGAGCTGTTAGCTGCCACGCTCCACCGCATCCTTGTATGATCTGCCGAGTCTCAGTCCCCCAGAGGAAATTTGTGCATGCATACTGTATGTGAACTTTAGATAAATAAATAAACACGAGAAACAGCTTCCAGATAATTGAAAGCGAGTGAAGGAGGGAGCAAAAAGAAAACAATTTCTCAGGGGAGAAGCAGGCTGAGGTGGCAGGTATGATTAAAATCCATATGATTTATGAGTAGGTGCATTACTAACATGACAACCCCTTAGTGTTTGTTTGTATAGTTGCATTTGACAATAAAGTTTCTGTTTTCACCCACTTTTTTTTTTTTTCCCTTTTTTTTTTTCCCCCCTTCCAACCCCCCCCCCTCCCCCCCCTTCCCCTTTTTTTTCCTTCTCTTTTTTTTTTTTTTCCGTCATCTCCTTGCTGCAGGTTTTGCTCAGGAGTTAGCCACTCAGGAATTCCTAGTGCCTGACTGAGCAGTAATTTAGCAAGCTCTCTTGTGCTCTTTTCCTGTCAGCATTAACATGTCAATTCATTTTAATAGTCTGGGCATGCGCAGAGGGGCTACATTTTCTCAGTAGGTATCCCATGAGCCCACCCCGTGGTGCAGAAATGTGTTATAGCTTGTCTCAGGCCACAGAGACTTCAGCAGGTTTATTTTCATTATGGCCAAGTATATTTGTTAAGACAAAGCAGGAACAAGGAGAAAGAATGTATAAAACGAGACTTTAAAATATTAAATGGGATCTACGTGTCCGATTGGTAATTTATGACCTACGAACAGAATGGGTTATAAAGGCTTTTTTTGCATGATATTATTACGTGGCGTGGCTTCAAAAAAATGTGTGCTGTCACTTCCTCTGTTTTTTTTTTGGAAATTAAATGATATCATGCCACATTGGGAATTATCTGTAATCATGATTAATAGTTGAATTGGCTTTTATATTAAACCAGAATTTACTTGCCATCTTTCTTATTAAAGAGCCTTCAGATAGATTTGTATCTAATGTTTTGCCTCAAGTATATATAACCAAGGACTATGCAGTCCAAGAGCCAACCCTTTGATCGTAATATTATCTTTCAATCTAAAAAAATAGTTGAATTTTTATACACTTTAAAACTTATGAGGAGAAATTGTAGATTTATGAGAAGACAGAAGGAAAAAATTAGAAAGCTACCGCTTGGCATCTGAAAAGACATCTTTCCAGATGCAACCTAAATTAAGTCAAGGTATTTTGGTTGTACAGTACCTTAGCATAATTAAATATTTAGCCACACGGAGCTGTGGTATCAACATCCGTATGGTACAAATACGTTTTCAGCCCAGCTGGACTCAGCTGCATTATCTAAGTGACCTGAAAAAAAAAGGTAAAATCATAGTTTATTTTTAAAGGATTCTCTTCATCTAAGAAAAATACACTTTTGTGGTAGGTTCTGCCTTTCCTGCTCTCTGGGGTGTGACTCCCTGTAGACACATGGGAGCTGCAATGTCCTCAAACTGTGTGGGAACGTGCCTGTGCTGGGGCACAACTGCAGTTGAGTAGGTGGAGAATTATGTCAGGAATCTGAAGTCCGGCCTGGGGATTCCCTCTCCTTCCACCGTAAAAGGAACAAACTTAGTTCCATAAAAAAGAATCCACAAAGTACTTTTCTTTTTCCTTTTTTTTTAAAGGAACAGGCTGCACTTGCCACTGGTCAGCAACACATTTCCCATAAGCAGTTGGCACGAGACCTCGCGTGACAAAACATTATAGCACAGTGCTATAGAAAAGGAAAACAAACCCATGCTTTGAAGCCGAGTTCTGTACGTCCGCTGGTCAGACAGTTGCTCTTTATGGCCTGAATAAGCGAGTACAGCGACAGAGGAAACACTGAGTCTGAAGGAGCGTGGCAGCTACCGAGCAACAGCACATCTGTTAAGGGTACGAGCGGTGACATGGTGCATGCTCAACGTCTGGAGGATAATACAGGAAACCTAAAATTGGTTTCTGGTGAGCCGTTCTTACGGCAGCAGCAACGTAGTTCAGATAAAGTCTCAGACTGTGCCGACCACCGTGAGAAAAAATTATGTTGGTAAGGAAATGTCAAAAGATATCCACTCGGTGAGAGCCTACAACTTTGTCTGTGGCACGATAGAAATGGCCTGGATAGTTATGTGTGTGTGTCACCAAACCACCCATGGCCACATCCCAAGGGCCCTATCCCTCTGGGGATGGTTATTTTGTGACCAGAACATTTGTAGCTGGTGGGTCTCAAAGAAGTCCATCTCCTGGTGGTTTTAGGAATTTGGGCACCCATGGCGTCACTGATGCTTAAGGATAAACTTTAAGTTTCAAGCACATCCATATTTGTCAGTGCTGGGTTAATGGTTGTACTTGATGATCTTAAAGGTTTTTTTCCAACCAAAGTCATCCTATGATTCTGTAATTCTATACTACTTTTCTGAGTCCCTTCATAAGAGACCTGTTACTGCTGAAAACATAAGGATGCAGGAACCTTTGGAGAAAGTACTTTACTTTTCAGTATAAAATACAGATAGGCCAAGAGAAGATCAATCAAAGGTGTCAGTTGGCATATATTCTTGAGCTCAAAATATTTTCAGGTGTGTTTTCTAGGAGATGATGTGCACAAAGTGAAGCTGTCTATGGATGTGTGCAGTTGTATGATCCAGGAACTGAAGTCTTTGTCCAAACTTTGCTCAAATTTGACCGATGGCCAGGAGACACAACCAGTTTCAGTAAATAATAAATTAGGTAGAGAAGAGAGATTTGAATTAACATCCTCACACACCAGCATTGTGAGCTCCTTATTAGGCACTGGAGGGTCTGTCTCTGGAAGCAGAAGGAAAGAGGTGTCAGAAAATGCCCAATAGTAATAAAATCCTTAATTCTAGTGTCTGCGTGGCGTTTCCCAAGTCTCATAACTTACGGGGCCAAACTTTGCTCCATGTGGGAGTTTCTTATTAATCGCAGTCCAGGGAAGGATGCATAGTCATCTCGAGATAAGCGTGATAAGCCAAGGATTAGGGTTGAGAGCTAATTCCTATGTAACCGCCTTTTCCCATGGAGGCTAAGGGTTCATGCAAGGAGGTGCATCCGTCTGTGCCAGACTTTACAAACACAAGCTCTCCTCCTGCAAGTTTACTGCCAAATTGCTCTTACCTTAAATCACTCGCAAGGAGGGTTTGAGCTGTAATTCATGTTGGATTCTGGCAAAACCGGGAATAAAGATGTAAGAAGTGTAACGATTTGGTTCCTGAGAGAAAAAGCAGGGAGAGCTGGGGGGGTGGGGTGGGGTGGTGATGTGTGTGCACTTCACAGACACATGACAGTTTCACCATGTGGGAAAAATGTCTTCCTAACTCTAAATAGCAAAATTGCAAAATCTCTGAGCATTTCAGGAAGATCAGTCATAGCAAAAAGCAACATGGGAGGCAGGGAAGGAAAATCTGAGGCTTTAGGAGCAAGGCAGGCAAAGTGGAGGAGCTGCTCAAGGGAAGGAGTCCACAGGCAGGCATGAACCCCCCTAAATTTCCTCATCAACAATAAAAGGCTAGAAGCTGCAAAGGAACCTCCCATCTCAAGCGGGCAGGAGGAACCTACTATCATTTCCTATCCACCACACAGCCAAATGAGGAGAAGTAATTGCTTTGGATAGGAGGCACAATAAGACATGAAATACAAGCACGTCCTTTGTAGAACTTGTAAGCCATAAACAGGATTTTAATAACATCTGGTGCAGGGGTGTGTTGAAGCTTAATTAATTAATCCTTGCAAAGGACTCGGAAATTCTGGGATCAAAGGGGTTGCAGAAGTGCAAAATGCCATTTTTATACCTATAAACGTGTGCTTGTTAACTTAAATGCTGTTTATTTATTGCCACTATATACTTGTATAGCGGTATATATCACGTATATTACGATCATTTTAAAAGTACCCTTTTTCACCACATAAAGCTGTCCCCGTCCCCCCACGCACGCAGCAGTGGTTTGCAGGTGCTGCTGGTAGAGGATCTCAGAAATGTGTAATTGACTCTGATAACACCATGGCGTTTGGGTTTTTTTTTGTTTGGTTGTTTGGGGTTTATTTTTGGTGTGTCTGTGGCGTTTTCCACTCCGTAATATTTACACGGCTGCTGCTGGGCAAGAGGCAGAGATTACGCACAATGGCCCCGTGGCCATCACTGAAGCCTAAAAAATTCACTTCAGGGTTGATCTCAGCTTGGTATGTGGTTGCAGTTTTCTGTTTCCTCTCTTTTCCTTTCTGTCCTCCACACTAGAAAATAAGAAGTTTACTACATGCGTATTTTGACTAGGTTCATTGAATTGAGGTCTCCTGTCTGCCTGGAGGTTAGGGGTTTTTTTTATTGTTTGTTTGTTTGTTTGTTCCTTGCTTTGTAGCCATTTATAAATAATAGAAATCGCAAGCAATGCTGTCCTCCCACTAATTCAAAATTTAGCGGTGGAGGTTGTTTACAAATCAGAGGAGCAAAACACATGAATCTTCAGCAGTCGGTTAGAATACAGGTTCCTTTTTTTCCTTCTCTGTTGGAGAATATAGTAAAAATATTCTTTTCCTAAGATTTATTTCAGCTTTTGTTAAATGTTTGGCTTAACAGATTCCCATAGTTAAATGGAATCTTCTTACACTGTGAAAAAAGTTTAGAAATGCTCTCTCTGTGATTCATAGTAGCATTATTTAGACTAAATTTGTAAATTCTGTGCAGCTGACAATAGCATCTTTGTAGATCTTTTTAAATATGGATGAAATATGAGTTTCTTTCAAGGTACAAAATGTCATTAAGGGCTCAGGTGGTTAAAATCAACATGAAAAATACATGCTGCATTTTCCCTCCTTAAATGCAATAATGTAATCAGATTTCAAGTCATCTTACCTACCTCACTTACAGCTTTATGGAGATTAATTAGTTTTTAGCCCCCAGTCACATGATCTTTCCTGACTGCCATTTAGCTACATTTGCTATCTGACTTGAACCTGTAAGCTGTCTCCAGCCCCAGAGGACAGATTAAATTTTAGTATTGGTTGCCTTCTTCCTTTGATTTAAAGGTAGATAGTTATAGCCATAGTTCAATTATTCTCTGTTGTTAATTAGCCGTGTGTTGTCGTCATTTCTTTGGAAAAGGCATGTGTTTGAAGAAAGAGAAGAAAAACGGCTCAAAAGTAGGCGACAACTTCTTTCATATGCCTGAGCTAAAAAAGGTTTTATTTTTTTTTCCCCAATCAGGTGCAGAGCCATAAAGCTGCTTTTAATTCACATCTATATCACTGCTCGCTGCTTTGTGTATGCCTGGCTTTTATGCACTGCTAATCGATAAGGTTACCTTCTCACTTCAGTAAAACAAGCTGATCAGAAGGAAGAGAGAAAATATTTCAGCTTCTCTTCTTCAAGCAGGAGAGGTGTGAGTTTGTGCACGGCTGTAACTTGGCTTTTGTTTTCTGCGTTTTCTCCTTAAATTAACTTAAAACGCTTATTCTATAATGTTATTTTAAGTAAAGGGAATGTTTTATTTCTTCCTGAGAACCATTTCCAAGGCCATTTAATATCGAAGTAAATTCCTTTCTCCTCTCCTAAGTGTATTTAGATACGATAAATGTACAGTGGATAAAACAGTGTGTAGACAAAATCCTGCCCTTAATTCTGGGTATCCTGTTTACTTCAGTGAAATCCTCCTTTCTCAAGTAAGACGAGTACATATTGGCCCATACTGTGAAAAGACAAGAAACAGATAAGCTCCAGGGAAAAAACAGAGGGATTTATATTTCTATTTCTTTTTTTTTTCTTTTTTTTTTTTTTTGCTATTTGTGATTAAAAAGAAAGAAGTAAATAATAAAGGGATTTGACTAGTATTGTTGCTTAGGATGGTGTATAACTGGGCTCCTCAGCAACATATAACTGGGATCCTCAGCAGCATATAACAAAAGATCAAAGCAATCTCTGCTTCACATAAGTAAACCAGTTCTTGGAGTAAAGACATGGACTCTGTGGTTTTTCCTTAGGTGAGAGCTGGGAGTGAGTTAAGATAATGAAAGTGTTATCTGTTACACGTTGAGAAAGCATCGGAGCCAAAACCATTGAAGCCTTTATACGGACACTACACGTGGCTGCCTGTTTGCCATTTGTTTCCTAAATTTTCTGTAATTTGCTCTGCAGCAAACATTCACCTTGGTTAAATAGGACTCCGCTCAGCAATATTCAGCAGAACCGCGGCGTTTCCTGGCTCCGGCCATGAAGGCTCCGCAGGATTTTCGCTGCTCAGGTGTTGCGAAGCCTAATCCTTATTCAGGAACCAAAACGATCCACTTTCCTTGCCTGCGGTGCTTGGATCCCTGCCTTTGGCAGTAGCCCCAGACTCCTGCAGAAGATGAAGACATCCCTCCATGCCTATAGATGGAAAGGCGCCAACATGGATGCCATCAGAAGGACGCAGCTGAGCATATGCTGAGAAAATTGTGGCATCCATACTGTACATGGGGAAGGGCTGACTGAACACACCAGTTTGTTGAAGCTTATGGCCCTGAAAAGGAAACATAGGTTTCCTGTAAATGTCATTCAGGGATATGCTAACTGTTATTTCCTGGCGCTGGATCATGATGCTTTCAACACATTCTGTTCATCTACCTCTGCTGCCTGCCTGCCTGGCTGTGCACAGCGATAGCTCTCCTGTCTTCTCACCTTTCCCTCCTCCCTGCGCGAGGTTAAGGTAAGAGAGACTCAGGCAAAGTGGAAAAAAAAAAAATGGCTTGGGGATGGAGCACCAAGGGAAAAAAAAAATAAAAAGGGATGGTTGGATGTTGCGTGCCTTCCCATTGCAGGCCAAGAGTGTAACCTGTGTGTTTGGGCTCCATTACTTTGACTCCGTTATGAGTGAACTGGTCCCCTGGTGCCATTCTGCCATGGCATTTCATTTGTACGGATTGCTTTCAGCCTTACTGCCTCCACTATGGCTGCTCCGCTACATAGTCTTAAAAGGTTTCTCTAAGTACCTTCTACGATACATGATGTCTCTTTGGCTCTCTACATTCCTCATCTCCCTCCCTTCCTCCATCCTTCAGGTATCATGTTTTGGAGTGGAAGTGTCAGCAAGTGGGATAGTACATCAAGAGGAACCAGAGCCGGTCAGCTCTGCCGTATCTCTGTGGAAGCAACAGCAGCTCAGCATCGTGCCCTCCATCTTTGGTTGGTACCTGAGCCCTCCAGTGCAAAGCAATTAATGGAGAAGAGGTAAATGCTTACAAATGCATCAGCTTAGGCTGCTGAGGGCATTATTCCAAGCCAGGAGCATAGACCCTGAGCTTTTGTTCCGGTGATAAAGGGGATATGTTATCTCTATTCCAGCTCCGAGCTGTATAATGCGTCGATGAAAAGCAAGTTTCTGTGCCTAGTGAATAAGGATCATTGTTTCAGGGATAATGAGGCTCCACTCCCTTTTGGCTCTCTCTGAAAGACCACAGCACTGGCGAAGAAACAGTGCCGCGGGTCCGCCAAGTGTCTGCTGAATGCAGTGGTGACAGGAGTGATTTTCACAGTTATCATTAAATGGCATGTGAGTGGTTTTGTGCGCCATGTTATACTGTATCAACCCACGATAAACAACCAACTGGCTACAGGACGGCAACCTCCTACCATCCACCCTTTGCCATAATGCTATTGTGTTTGCTTGATTAGATTTCCCCCACCCCCCCACCTTCCCCACCCTGTCCCTGCATGAGTCAAGAAAAGAAAGAAAATTAAAACGGTATGTTACACATACAAACAAAAACAGAGGGAAAAAAGAAGTAGATTACAGCTGGGTACTGGTATGCCAACTTAAATGTGTACAATTGGGATAAGTAAGGCTTTTATTAACATGATAAGGAAGTCGTGAGCACCAAACTAAGCAGGTGTTCAAATCATATCAGGACAGTCTGGAAAGCTCTGGTTAAAGCTCCAGGTGAAATCCAGTGAAGTTGTAGTGTCTTTGAAATGCAGCATCTATTTTTTTTTACCTAAGTGCTTTTATTTAGGGCTATTTGTGTTTGGAAAGCTCAGACCTAATGTCACATTCAGTAAGAATAAGGAACCAGTAAGGGAACCAATAAACCAATAAAAGTCTTTTTATTGTGATTACTTTCAAGAGGTATTTTAATGAGCAAAAACAAACTAGAAAAGAAAAAATCGTGGGTTTCATGAGAGAAAAATCTTTCAGATTTGAAATAGAAAATGTGACCTGAAAGGCTGTAGCAAGACCCCCCCATGATGCTGTGCAGGAGGTGGGGAGCAAGGTGAACATCTCTTTTCAGATGGTACCTGCCTTTTCTCTGGACCTGCCAAACAGAGAAAATATAGGAAATGCACAAAAATGATGCTGTCAAAGAAAGCAACAGCAGTACTGGGAGCATAAGCCTAGAAGATGCCAGGAGTTTACTGGGGTCTGGTGGCCATCATCAGTGGCTATCTCTGGGGGGGGGTACGAATCACCAAGGACAAGCTGCATTATGTGTATTCATTGACTTACTGTGAAGCTTGGGGTGACCAGTTCTGGGTTACCTTAGTCATGTTCCTATTGCAGCTTTGAGGGTAGATATTCAGGATTTTTTTTTGCAAATTGGGCCTCTTTGAAGTATCCCCTTTCTCCTGTCACTGGGAATGCAAACAAATAGCCAAAAACAGGAAAGAAAAAAAAAAAAAAAAGCCAAAGAAAGCAAGATTTAAATCAAATGGATCTACTTTATAACTGTCTCTGAGTGTGTCCAGGTTTACCTGGAGTGGAAACATCTCTCAGGCAAAGGGCAATGCTTAATGCAAGGAGCCAAAGGAATCATTGTCTTTGGTGTGTCTCTTCCAGCCATTTCTAGATGCTGAATAAAGCACAATATTCCCCGCATTGCCTGCTAGGAATGATTGCTCGTGTAGGATGCAGTATTTGATACCTGTTATTTACTAACGCAGTTGAACTAAAGACCTAGGCACTACTGGACCCAGTTCACGAATATTTATTGCATCAAATCCAATCTATAATATAGTGTCAGCCTTGTACCAAAGCAGGAGACAGTAGTATTTATGATTATTAGTACAATATTGAATCATCCTGAACCAATTACTGGTCCAATTACTGTGTCATTATTATCTTCTGAATAGGGCTTGATTTGTCTGTGATAAATATGATGCAATTAAACTACCTTTTTACATAATAAAACACTGCAGGTGTTTATTCTTAAGGGTTTACGGATACCAACAACCAATAGATTTAATTAAAAAAATCCTTGAAATAAATGTGAATTTCATTAAATTGTTCTAGCACTGGGTGAATATTTTAAGGCTATCTTCTGAAAGATTCTCTCTATAATATGCCTTAAAAGCTATGCTAAGTGCACAAAAACAATGACTTCAGCTTTTTAATGTTTCAATAATTAATAATATTTCTTTAAAGAATGTGTAATTGTTCAGTAATAGTACAACTTAAGAAACAAAAAAGTTATGTGGGTCAAATTGCTATCACTGTTGTGTCGGTGTGAGGGATAAATGTATGCTGGCTTAATGAAAAATCTTACTAAATTCAAATTTTCTGCTCCATAATTTTAAAATTTAATCTTCCATTTTTAGCACTACAGCCATAAACACAGTATTGACTTGACTCCAGTTTGGTACTAGCAATAGATACAGAACTATGTTGTGCTGGCTTTAGATTATAAAAAAGAAAGTATCATTAATGTGAAACCCTACCTGGAATTATTTTCTCTCAATACTGGGGATAAATAGCTATAGCTTTAGCTATAAACCAGCTTAAGTCAATACAGTAGAAACGTGTGTGAAACCCATTGCTGTGAGGTTTTATGCTGGTTTTCAGAAAGGTGAATTCCCTTCCACAGCTTTGTTGCTGGAGATCCCTGTTGCACAGGGTTCAAAGGAATGGTGATGCCAGGGCTGCCTTTCTCCATCCTCCCTCCCAGGGCTGTGTTAAGTGCTCTCTCATCAATGTTGGGTATATGTTGTATTTGATGGGCTTGTTTTTTCTTTTTTTTCCTTTGGGGATTGTAGTCGCATATGATGTCAGGAGAAATAGCAGGGCTTCTGGAAACTGGACAGATGTTTGGTGCTGGGAGTTTTTCTTGTGCTGGGTCAGAAAGGGCTCAAGGTTTCTTTGAGCAGCACATCCAGATAAACCCAGGACAGGTTGGAGTTCATTGTCCAATTTCACAAGCAGGGGCAGGGAAGGATGAAGCAGAATTAAGCAGGAGCTCCAGAGGCACAGTGATGGTGAACCCCATCAAACCAGGCTTGTGGACCCACTGCTCCTAAGTGGTGAAGCTCTCAGGGCTCCAAGCTCATGTACTGCTCCAAAATACCGCATGCTTTTGCAGAGGACTTACTTGTGTATATAAATCCTTGACAGTGTTGGGTTAATAGTTGGACTTGAAGATCTTAGAGGTCTCTTCCAACCAAAATGATTCTACGACTCTATGAAATTGTATTTGATCATTATCAGTTAGATAATAGTGTTAGGTACGCTTCCAGACAGATGTGTTCTTTCAACCTAATACATTATAAGGAGGAGCTGTGAGATGCTTTAGGATTTCTTGACTGTCTAATACCTGCCAGCAGTGTTTATGGCTGTGTTGGATAGCATTTCCCTACAGCTTCCAGTGGTGGTTGTGCACCTCAGCTGCCCACCCAGCACCCGTGGGATGTGTCTCTGTGCCTCTGCACAGCGGCTTCACCCGTTCCTTCCAGTCATCTTCCCTACAGCACAGGGCAGGCTGAATGATAAAATAAAGCTTTTGCAAAAGGTTTATGAAGCAAGATGGTAGGTCAGGCTTTTAGTTGCAAGACTGGAAACAAAACGTTACGCACAAAATGCATATAAACACAATCCCAGCCTAAGCTTAAACAACTGGATTCCTTTTCAGTTGCTTATCCAGTTTCTCAGATCCTGAAGACATACTACAGCTGTCAGGATCTGAAGCATCCAAAACTTGTGCCCTAAATCCTGATGATATGGTCAGGCAGAGGAGCTGGCTTCTTGGCTTCTATCCTCCTCCTTCTCTGGCCGTAGGTCTTCGGGCACATCCACTCTCACTCTGTGACAAAGCCTACTTTTTTGTGACGTGACCCTGCTGTAGACACAGCACATAGACGATGTGTCTTTCCTTCTCCTCCCTCTCACCTCTTTGGCCTCCTTTGCTGCCTTTTTGCTGTCTTGGCTTTGAATTGCTCATAAAAGCATAGGGAGATGCTGATGCATTCAGTCCTACTTCTATTCCTTGTTGTTCAGTAAATGCCCTCACCCATCCTTGCTTCCTACCATCCAGGTATGGAGTAACTCCTACAGTATCATCCTTGGTGCTGTGTAGGACCCGCACAAAGGTACTAGCACTGTGCATGAAGCACTGCACTGCCATTCCCCTTCAGGGTTTTGGCACCAAAACTGGAAGAAAGGATGAAGTTTAAAAAACATTTTTGACTTGTGTGCAAACTAAAATCAATCCTGATTAAGCCAGAAACATCTGATGACCGGAGCAATCAAATAGGCACAGTCAGCTTTGTGCCTAGTGTACATGGGGGATGTTGCACTCTCTTTGATGATGGTGCTCTGATTCATATTAGTCGCGGCCCTACGCTGAAGCATGGATCAATAAACACTGAAACAGAAACACATTGAGAACAAGAGCGAAATTATGGGGGAATAAAAAACAAGAAACCCCCAATGAAATGACAATGTGATGGAAGCATCCTGCATAGCTAATTCTGACAATTATTTCAAAGGAGTCAATGCACTTGGATTTCTACTGTAGTTTCTTTGCTGTCAGGGATGGGAGGCCCATGTCAGCGTTCAGCATAGGTTTCTGAGGACTTCATCCTTGAGATGCGTTGTGTCTGCCATACAGCACTGGGTAGCACAGCAGATCTCAAAGAAAAAAAGTATTAATGGATGGATAATTGCCCACCTTGTAAAAATTTACTGGGAACTTGATACTTTTAGCATTTGTCACAAACAACTGCACGGTGTAATAATGTAGGAGGTATCATCGGTGCTATAAAGAAAGTGACGGTGCAAATTACACTTCTCTTTTGCTGAATGATGCTAAATAGCAGGGAGTTCCCATTTTTTTTATTGCCAGAATTTCAATAATTGTAGACGCACATTTGCAGGGATCAATTGATAATTTGGAGCACATGCCATCAATATTTCATTTTCTCTATATTTTTAAATGAAAGAAAGAAGCCCAATTTCACAGTGGTAAGATTAAAAAAAAATCTCATTTTGTTTTCCTGTCTACTGTTAAGGAAGAAAGCTCATTTCTTGCAGCATAAAGGGATATTAATGAATGCAAAGTGCGTTTTCCATATTGCAGAATGAAATTTACTGTTCTAACCAAAGATATTTTATATAAATTAAGAGTTTGTTTAAAAAAATCGAAAATGGGAACTCAATTCGAGACAATGCTTAATTTAAACTAAGTGTTAAAATAAAAGCAATAACACTGAAAATAAATTAATGAACTACAATTAACTATATTTACAATAAGTGGTTTGTTTGGAAACACCTATTCCCTACACTGATAAAATAAAACCTGCATTCTGCAAAAACTGAAATAAGTTAAATGAAGATGCTTTTAACAAGGTTATTACTTAAGCAGTGACAGGTTTACAGATTTTAGCACCATTGGGTTTTCACAGGAGCTCCAGCAAGTGCTAAAATAACACACACCTTCAGGTTCATTAAATTCACCAGTGTGATGAAATAACTGATATTTTTCTATATTACTATAGTGCCTCAAAGAACTAACTATAAATAAGATACACTAATAACAACTGTTTGCAGTGCTAAAACAATAAAATAATTCTTCCAGGCTTATATGCAAAGGAAGAAATAAGCGTAAGGCAGGCTGTTAGCATAGTTATGTCTGGTGGCTTTTATTCTACTGGTACCATGCCTTCAGCTATTTACTTATCAGAGAAATGCCCAATAAAATGTTTTATCATTCACTGTGGCAGGAAGAAACTTGTATAAAGGCGTCATGAAATAGGGGTTCCCATCCCCAAATGCTTACTTTCTAATCTGGTGTTTATCGAAGCGTTTCTGAAGGCTACCTTTATGCAAAGAACAGATTTTTGAAAAGGAGCATTTCAGATGATAGCAAATCCCACATTACACTCTGTTTTGGAAAGAACCAACGCTGGAAGAAGCAGATTTCTAATAAATCAATGGAGTATGGCCTTTGGAGACCTGGGAGACATATGGACAGTAATAGAGTATCTCAGGTTGTTCCGTGAACGATTCCATCTGGAGGAGGGCTTGGTGTTATTCGCAGCCTCCTTCTCCCCTAAAACACCTTCAATCTTACCCGCAGCCCCTATCTCAAATGTCAGACCACCTGGGATCCGCAGCTGTCAGGCTGAAAGTGGAGCTGCCAGGGCGGCCCCGTGCTGTGAGCCACCAGCAGCCACAGCCCCGCTGCCACCGGGTGAAAGTCAAGGGAGTTCGGGCTGCGGTGTTGGCACTGGGTGTGGTATTTAGTATTTACATAGAAGGGAACTAAGCATGTATCTTTATATGTATAGAATTTATATGTGTGTGTATGTGTATAGATATGCATACATGGGGGGGTGTGTGTGTGAAGATATATAGAATCATAGAATGGTTTGGGTTGGAAGGGAACTTTCAAGGTCATCGAGTCCAACCCCCCTGCCCTGAGCAGGGACATCTGCAACTAGAGCAGGGTGCTCAGAGCCTCGGCCAACCTCACCTGGAATAGTGCCAGGGATGGGGCATGGGCCACCTGTCTGGGCAACCTGGGCCAGGGTTGCACCATCCTTATTGGAAAAAAATTTTTCCTTGTATCTCCTCTCTTTCAGTTTAAAACCATCATCCCTTGTCCTGTTGTAACAGGCCCTGCTAAAAAGATTGTCTTTCTTATAGGCTCCCTTTAAGTACTGAAAGACCAGAAGAAGGTCTCCTTGGAGCCTTCTATTCCCCAGGCTGAACAACTCCAACACTCTCAGCCTTTCATAACAGGAGAGCTGTTTCTGCTCTCTAATCACTTTTGTGGCCTCCTCTGCACCTGATTGAGAAGGTCCCTGTCTTGTACTGTGGACTCCAGAGCTGGACACAGTACTGCACTGCACTGCAGGTGAGGTCTCACCAGAGGAACGTACCTGAAGAGATGGAATAACTATTTCCAGTGACCAGTTTTGGTCTCCATGGGAGGACTTGTGTCTCACCATGATGATGTCAAGTTAAAGCAGAAGTCACTCCACTGAAGTTAGAGTGTGCAAAACTCGTGTAAACAGGGATAATCAACCCTGGGATGTCACAGACTTGCTTAAATTTTGTAACTCCATATCTTTCCTCTGCAATTTTGTTCTCTGGTAGAAGTCAACTGTATTTTAGCAACACATGTAGTGCCAAAGTATGTTTACACTCATTGAAAGATTTCCTTTCAGGGGTTGCAAGAGAGGTTTGGGTGATAGTAACTGTGCTGCGAGGTATGAATCCCAGCTGCAGGGTTTGATCTATCCCACTGCAAACCTGCTGCATTGTGTGGGGAGTCTGGGAGCATGGGGCAGGAAAGCAGTAAACTTGCCAGCTGCTTCTCCTCTTGTGCAATGGGGATTTTGGAGGATGATTTCCCTCTATCCCTATTTCCCAGCACTCTAATGGTGCGTGCACAGGAGGTGGGTTAAGCCTCTCCCAACTGCCATTTGAGCTCCTCACAGCATCCAAGATCTAAAATTTCAAGGACAAAATCTCCCGTGTAAGTCCAGCTTGAGGATTTTCTAAAAGCAGCTCCGTCCTTTCCTGCCAACCCAAACAGATTCATTATGGTTGAAGGCTGTTTGCTATTATCAAAAAAATACCCTAAAATATCTGTTAGCTACTGTTTTTGCTCACTCCATAGGGATGAGTGTGGAGCCCACAATGTGATGGAGGCACCACTGAGAGAAGGAACTGCTGGATGCAGATCTCAGGTAAGTGGGACGATAACAGCGCATTGCACCTGAGCAAGAACCTTTTAATTTCTCCACATACTTCATAAACCTTTTGTAAAATCTCTTGGAGAAGAGCAGTATGACCATTTTATTGGTGAATGATCAGTCACGGTGATATTAAATGACTTCTTCAGCCTTAGGCACAGAACAGCTGCAACTAGCCCATAAATGAAAAAAAATGTTTTTCATTAGAAGTTCTCTATCTCAGGAGTTCCCCTCCCACCTTGATTTTACAGTGCCCACACTTACTGATCTTTTGAGGAAAACATTGCACTTATTAATTTCTTTAGATTTTTTTTTTTTTTTTTTGTAAACTGTAGGAAACTTGGGGAATGAGTTAGTTTTGAGTGCCTGGTGGTTGTTAATAATTCATGCTTCATGAGAAAAGAAAATTGATCAGCAGCATCCTGGAGAGACCAATCCATGCTGCCTCTGTGATCAGCTGAGAGATAAACTAAATATGAGGCATGAACTGAGAGATATTGCTCAGAAAAACTGCACAGACCCATCACAAGTCAAGCAGCATGACTGGTGAGGGATGTCAAAGTGAAGAGCAGCATGGTGGCCTTTGAAGCCCAGTCATGGAGACAAGGATGTGGGAAAAGATCCTGCAGCGAAAAGTGGTCAAAAGCTCTTTGGAGGAGGACAAGAGCAGCTCCCTTTCCTGAAGGCAGCATTCCAGATCAAACAGTTCTTTGTGGAAATGTTCAAAAAAACCCAAACCTCATCCTGGGATGAGGATGAAGTCCAGCACCTGGGGCTGAATGGGAGGTCAAAGGAGGAGCACTGGGGGACTTCTGTAGATGCTGAGGCTGTGCCAGAGCTGATGAGGTGGACCTGGTCTGTCAAATGTAAGACTTTATATTTTCTGCTAAAAAAAGGTACAGAAATGATTCCCAAATGAAATCTGTGAAGTGTTTGCTGAGCTGTAATTTTATCCCAGATCCATTGGTTCATTCTTTGTTTCTCTATGCTACTCTTTCGTTTAAAATTCTGTCACTTTAGAAATCACACATATCTGACCCAGAAAGACAAGAATTTCACAGTCTTCAAGGAAATGTGCTGAAGGACAGTTTTCTGGAGCCTCAGCCTTCCCTCAGCTTTTCAACTGGGAATGGGGTCTCCTGTCCATGTGCTCTCCACAGAGGGAGTCCAGGAGAGGGATGAAGGATCAGTGTGAAGGAGGGTGAGCCGAGGTCACTGCAGGCACCTGCCATTTCTGGAAGAGTTTCTGATTTGAGGCACATGCTTCCTTTGGATAGGTAAGTCATCATATACTGTTAGAATTTTTTTTTTTCTTCAGGTTTTTGTGGGTTTTTTCATATTTTAATTGCTATGCATGAATAAGTACGTAAATTAATGCTAGATGTGCTTCTTGTCTGTCTAAGTGCGAGCCACGTAGATATATGCATGTACATATTTATGTGTAGTTATTAGTCTTGGTATCCTACTGGTGAAAGTAATTGTGTCATCTAAGTTCTGTCATATTTGGTTCAGGACAGCTTCATTAACTGTTCCTATTACCCTGGAATGAGAGCACCTATTTCATTAAGGTAAATCCCGCATACATCCCTTAACTTCCCATGTTCTTTCACCATTCTTGCTCAGGAAATTATGAGAGATGGTTATGCTCAAAGAAAAATGAGATATATGACACTGGTTAAGTATAGGTAATTATGGTATGGTGAGGCAAAATAATTGAATTAGTATGTTTGTACCAACTGTTTTCTATATCTTGGCATAAGAACTAATGATGCCCATATTCCATGAATACTGCTATTACCATCTTTAGTATTTTATATATATACATATTTCATATGTATATCTTCTTCCAGCATACCAGTTTCTATGAGCAAGGACTCTCTAGCATCAGTATCTGGCTGTATGCTGCTCTCCTCCACAGCCAGGTAGAGTGGAAGGAGACAAAGGAATGAGGAATAATCCAACTAACAATATATCTATTTATTTATGCATCTAAATTTAAAAAAAGGGGAGGGAACCCTTTGTAATCATGTTCCCTTATACGTTACTGAGTAGCTGAACATCATGAGATGTTTGTCAGCCTTATCTTTGTGATATCTGGGTAGTGTAAACTATACAACCTGTTTTTTCTTACCCTTCCATGTGGCTGTTCTTAAGTAGTGGAATATGACACACAAAAACCAGGCCAGAAATGGATTTTAAATTTCCTTGTCTGAAGAGAGAAGTCCGCGGTCATCCTGAATCAAATATTCCCCAGTATTATTGGGAAGTCTTCACATATCTGGGGAGAGCACTTTCCCTCTGCTCATGTACTGGATTCACTCCAGAGATAAATTTTCCTCTACATTAAGCTGAACACATATTTTAGGGCACATCGATGCTGAGTGAACCACTGTCTGTGCAATAAGGGCAAATCCCATGGTGGCAAGCCATGGTCTAAAAACTTTACTGCTCTGGTCCGTAATACACATAAAGCACACTTGACATAAACCAAGCCAGTTGTTTACATCCTACAAGCACTGTGTGATAACCATGAGAAACTGCTGTGCTCTTAACCCACCTGCATGAAGCACTGATGTGCATCAATGCATCCTGTGTCTATCTCTTTGTTCCTGAGATGTTGGACCATGAGGAGCAAACACAGCCTGGGTGCAAGTGACTTGTCAGAGCAATAAACTGCCACCATGGTTTGTCAGTCCTTGGCTGGTCTGTTGAGATGATGTTAGACAGGGTGCCAAGTTTAAAGCTGTTTCTCATGATTCACCACTTTGCAGCTGAAAACCAAACTAGGAGTGGGAATGTGTTTGCTTTGGCCAACCGGTAATCAGTTCTTGAAGGCTATAAGCACCAGCATACCTTTTGGCCAATGTTGATTCATTTTCTGTAAATTCCAAGGAGGTTTTACTATTTTTTTTCTTTTGTTTTTCTTGCAGATTCAGTGCTTTCTGCAGCTTTTGAAGAGTACCATGTCCACAGGCTCATTCAGCAGGGGATACTTCTCTTTGTCACTCTCTCATGAAGATCACATGAAAAGCAAGAGTCCAGGTAGAAGCAGATCTGTGGATTTTAATGTTTCGCTCCTTCACCGCATCAGGGTGATAGGGCTGCTGGTGTTTTCAGCCACCTTTAAACTGTGCATCATTGAACCCTGGAAAAACACACAGAGAGCTTCTCCACTCCCAGGTTTGAATTGTCTTCCTGAAGGTTCATCCTATCTGCATACACCCAATGTTCAAATATCCTTCAGGAAGGGAACCCCAGCCCCTGCTTGAGAGTGTGGTGGTCTCTACAGTGGTTTTGCACAAGCTGTCAGGAAAAGTGACAAAGTTCCACAGGCAAGGGTTCATGGAATGAAGGCCTGAGTAAGCGGAACCATACTTTCCGTTGCATTGCTCTGCCTCACAGTTCATCTGGGAGCTTTCACACATCTCATGAGCTGCTTCAAGCCTGTGCAGCTCGCAAAGTGGAAAAAGGAATTGAAGAAGCAAAAATAAATATTAAAGCACGTAAGAATTAAATATCACCTATTCAAATCGCAATTATGCCGTTGAAAACAAGATCACCACACCTGTACAAGAAAAGACAAGCAAGCCCAAAACATCTGTTTGGATCCACCTGCCAAGCACCTGTTTCGCTGTTTCAATGCCATTTGATTGCTGGAGATGTAGAGGCTCTTGTGAGGTAATGAGTGATTTTACATTATGCATGATTGAAAACAGGTGTTCTAATGCTGTACAATTCTATGCATGAATAATTCAGTTTGTTTAGAGCAAGATCTTTAAAAGAAGTATGGTCTTTATTTTTTTTTATAAATATTAAGGTTATTCTCTGCAATGTATGGCGGCTGGTCTTTTCAGCGGGCTCACTGATGACCATTTTTGTGTAATTTTATGGGCAGGAAATAACACTGTGAAAGGTAAAAAAAAAATAAAAATAATTATACCTAAAGCACATAAGCAATGAAATTGAAAGGTTTCTTTAGCAAGGGGTGGGGGGGGAACCTGTCACTGTTTTAAGGGAGAAAGCCAGATGACTTTTGTCAAAGCCTGCTTCTCAACACTAACAAAACAGCCCAAGAGCTTAATTATATAGAGGGTGAATGTGCCTCAGGGATAAGTAAGAACTAGTCCATCTCTTGGTCCGAATTCCAGCTGAGTCTGAATATGTTTCAGAATTTGGGTTGTTTTCCCCTCTCTCTTTTTCCTCATGATTATGAAAAGGTTTCTTGCACAGTTGTACACTTTGTGATGGTGAAAGATGCTGCAGACTCAGGTCTTTATCCGCAGACCTACGCTGGGAACTGCAGTATAAATCAGACCGTGCTCCTCGCCACAGAGAATTCAGTGGCCACTTGGGATCATCTCCCAAAGATGAGGAAGATGTGGTAGTCCAAACTGACAGATGCAGCTAAGTTTGTAACACCCTCTTTGCTTCTTCTCAAGGTAAGCAATGTGGCTGGCATGGCCTCGTGGCTTCAGCCAGGAGAGTTTGAGTTGAGGTGAGGAAAACTAAGCAGCTGAAGATTTTCCTGCCATAGTGTGTCTGCTCTCTCCTTCCTTGCTTCCTCAGCTAGGGCTGCAATTTAGTTTAGTAACAAGGCTTGTAATTAGTGTCAGTTGTGGTGTTAGGTTTTATTATGGGAATCTTCTGTTGGGAGCAGTGCTGAGACCTCTCGTGTCTGTCACGTTGGCCAGTTCCCCAAGTTCCATTGCAGCCACTCCAGCAGCTTCAGAGGTCCACAACTGATCTGATGCCTGGCTTGAAACAAAGTTCTCAGACCACTGCTAGAGAGTATTTCACACCTGGTGGGCCTGATCCTGCATGTCCCAGGACAGGCAAGTTTCAAAACCAGATGAAGATACCACGGAGCTAGAAGACCGCTATTTAGAGCTGTTGTTATATAACCTGAACAGATTTGGATCCAACTTCTGTTGGTGGAATGAACTTCAACATGTAGTGTGGGGTCAGGCAATAGAAGGAAGAAAACTCAAGAATCCAGCATTTCCAGGTGTGACCCAGGACCTAATGAGGTGTACGGGGGTAGCTCAAACTCTGTGGCCCACACTGGTCAGGAGATGTCAGGTGAAGGTTCCTGCAGGACTTAAAATCAATGGGTCTGTGGCCAAACCTGGCTATGCACGCAGATGTTTAGGGGTTTAACTGAAGTGGAGCTGTAATCTTTCAGTATTTTATATACAGTAAGTTGACTGTAAATTAGAGTGTGTAATATCCTATCCATTCAGATACTGACAAAGTATCTAAGGTAAGCGGACCTGTTTCACAGACCACAAGAAAAATCCTCATGTAAAGTGAAAAAGATGAATTGCAGTGTTTCAGAGAGGTAGGGGAATTTGTCTCAGCTCAGATCCTGGGTTAATTCCCACAACAGGTGAAAGAATGTTTTACTAGGCTTTACTCAAAGTTGGGGAGGTTTAATAGATGCAGCCCTGCAGACCAAGGGATAAACTCTGCTCCCTTTAATGCACTGGAGCCAATGGCCATGCCATCAGCAACACAGGTAGCAAAGTGCAGTAAATAAGGGAAGAGATCTCCAAGGGAAGAGAAACAGCAAGGGCAAAAATATTGTAAAATGTCCAAAGTGTGAGGAAAAGGTGGGTTCCTTTTGTTTGCTTGTTTGTTTGGGTTTTTTTCTGAGTTGATTAGGAAGAAGAATACATCCTGATAGTCTTATCTCTGCAATAAGAAAAGCATTTTCTTTTCACTAGGAGGTGTTGCTCTTCCCTGTCATAAGAAGAGAAGAAATTAAGTCTCATAATTATAGGATACAGGATAAGGGGAAAAAATGAAGCAGGAGGATGTGGCATTTCTTGGAGATGTTGCTGCCTGGCCTCCTGTTAGGTTGTCTGTCCTGGTGCAGGTGATGGAAAAATCACAGCTCCCACTGGGCAGCTCAGAGAAAGGCAGCACCTTTCTGCTCCTTCCTGCTAGTTCAGAACCCATAACAGCAAATGGAGCCCTCCTTCAGTTTGGTTGAAGAATTCCCTGTGGGTCTACAACTCCCTGTTTCTTTTTTTTTTTTTTTTTCCCCTTTTCTAATAACAGCTATTTTATAAAACTCATTATCTGATTGTTTTAAATTTATGTTAGGGGTTACTGTGTTTTCTACTTTAAGTGCAACACGTCTCTCCCAGAGATGCATCTTTCTCTGCAGAGCCTTCTCCATAACAGTGAGAGAAGGTGCCAGTACCTCCTCTACCATTTTTTTAACTATTTCCATTCCCTTTCTAGGTACCAAGATGACACCTTGTTCTTGCAGTTGAATCCTGCAAGGGGAAAGTGTGTACTTTGGTCATATTATGTTGGATGCTGATCTGCAGGCCAGGTCAGGTGCCTGCAGACAGAAAAGGTTTGACTTTCTACCTTCATTCCTCTCTGTCATATTTTTACTGCACAGTGTCAGAAGGAGGTTTTCCAGAAAAATATCACAAAGAAAATCTTTAGTTTCTCATTTGCAAGCATACTGGGGTGATCCAGGGCTTTTAGGAGGTTTCCAGATGTGGCACTGCAAAGATGAATGTGGAGCTCTCTGGTATCTATGTTGGGTATGAAAACATTTAGTTTCTGAAATCTTTTTGAGAGACTCAGATGGAAGTCATTTCATAAATCAAAAGTATGTATTTACCTCCTGTGATTTATTAGGTAACTGTTCCCTGTCATCTTTACCCTACATCTTATTTGTCTTCGGTTTCCTTACGAGAATTACCCAGGATCTGATGAACTTACAGAAAAATTTCCATTGCTGACTAGGAGACATAAATCCCTGATATCTCCATTACTACAGCAGAAGGAACATAACAAGTTCCTTTCTCTAGGTACCAGTAGTCCCATTTCCTAAACCAGTAGTGCACTCCTTCTTATTCACAGTTATAATCGTGTTGAAACTGTCACATGTTGTTTCCACCTCTTTAATGTTCTCGAATGAAATCCTTCACTTTGTATGCAGAGGCTGCTGTGGCCTGGATCTCATCTTGTCTTCTAGTAACATCTTCCAGATTTGTTTTAAACTGATTAGACACTGCTGAAGAACCAGCTTCTCTCCCCCGGACAGTACAAAGCCAAGTGTTGACAGAGCTGGCTCCTGGCCATCAGCTACGTGATGACGCAGCATCGCATCTTTTGACAGCCCCGATTTCGTTTGGGGCACTCTGAAACGTTCACACACCCTGACAAATTAGAAAAAAAATAAATTACAGGGTGACAGGAGGCTGCAATTAAAAAAGAAGTGTCAGCTTGACCAGAGAGTTTCTTTAATTAAAGGACTTATGCTATACAGTGGAGCAAAGAATCTGAAAGTTATTTTTGCCCTTCTAAAGCGTATGCATTTCCCTCTGAATTTTGATTTTGTAAAACAGAAAATTATCCCTTTTATTGGGCTACTGAGGGAAATTATGGGGAATGAGCTGAGTGAATTTAAAAGTCTCTCAGTAGGAGTAGGAAAGGAGGGAAATACTTGTCCTTCCATAACTAAAAAGCTTCCGGTGCAGTTTAGACACAGGGACACTAGTTTCTGCTATTCATCTAGGCACAGGGATGTATTTGAGTCATGAGGATCATATGTATGGCCACCATCTAGATTCTCTGCTGGATGAATTTCATTGTTTCTTTAAGCATATGGAGAAAATACAGAAGATCACAGTACCAAATACTAGTTCTGAGGTTCATTTGTCCCTAAAGGTTAATAAAGCTCATTAGGAAATACACTGAACTGAAGCAAAGTTAGCTCAAGTATTTGAGTCTTCCCATTTTGGTGTCCTGAGAGATGTCCTGTGGTTTGACACATAATTAATATGCTTATTTTTCTTAGCTTACTTGCTTTTTTTTTTTTTTAACAGTCATCATCATAATAGCCAAATATAAACATTTCATCTCGTTTCGTAAGGAGCCTATGGTCCATTTTGTTGCAACACTGTTACTTTTCCCAGTTCCCACCAGTGACACCAAAAATTTTCTCACCGCTTCTGCTTGAGCGCTGCGTTCTGTTTACAAACTTGTGGAAAATGTGCCTCTTTCACTTCATTTGCATGTCATGGGAACACAAAGCTGAGGTCTGATCCGGTAGCACTGCTCGGTGCTGCCTAGTGCTTCTCGGGGGTCCCATAACCCACCCACGAGGTTGTTTCAGTGCATGGCGTAAAGTTACATGCCGTTTGCCAGAGTGATCCCAATGGTGTGGACATCTAGACTGGCTCAAGTATTAAAAGCCAACAATTTTTCAGACAAACATTGCTAATATTTTTATTATTTATTCATGTGAAAACATTAAAGTGTCCTCATCACTCTAAATGACATAATTTTTAACTTATGGGATGCTCAAGGAGTATTTGTAAGAATTATTGGCTTTAGCTTGTGCTGTTTGTATCTCACTTTTTCTAGACTTGACTGGTCAGGTAATTTCCACAGTATTGTTTTTGGCTCCTTAACTGGATCCCATCCAATTTTACAAAGTGCTTCTACAGAGATAATGGAGCACATTCCAGCATCCTGTGAAATGTCAGCTATATATCCAATGTTAGATGTGTAGTGATAACCTGGGTAGAGTTGCCAGATGCCTTAATTTCTTTCTCAAGAGTACCCAACACTCTGAAGATACCAAGGCAATTCTGCCAAAAGAGGGAGTGGAAAAGAAAAAGGAAAAAAAAAAAAGGAAGAAAAAAAAGGAGAGTGAGGAAGAGAAAGCATCCATGAGTGCCGTTTTCTGCTCCTAGTGCTCACAATGTGATCTTTACCTCTATTTCCACATAGAAAAAGTAAATACAACACCATTAATTTACACCAGAGTGGTGACTTAGTTCATGTCAGAAACAAACTCTCAATGTAGAAAGTACTGAATCATTTTTTTGAGGAAATACATAAATCAAGCATTAAAAAAAAAAAAGAAATACAAATGTGACTTTTATCTGAGCCCAATCAGCTGAGAAAAGCACAATGATAAAATAAGATTTAACAGAAGTATAAATTTAAAATGGCAAATAATACTTTTTTTTTTTTTTTTTTTTTTAAAGGGACATACTAGAATAAGTAGGTCTCAGAGGTATTTGATATGGAATATGTAATTTTTTCCTTTGAGGATATTTGTGAAAGTTATTCCTGAATGTTCAGAGGTTTCTCTGCTTTTCATTATCTTTTGCTTTCTTTTTTTTTTTTTTTTCTTTTAACAAGGGCCGGAACTGTGTGCACGATTTTCTGCGATGCATTCACATGGGAGGTATTCTTGAACTGGCCAAGGACACATCGTTTACAAGAAGGTCCTGTCAAACGTCCAGATGTCCTTGCTGAAACTCCCATTTTAGATGACCCCACAGAATGTGAGAAAGCTTTCTTTTAGGGGAATGGCATCTTCTGGACAGAGTTATGTCCAGAAAGTCTGCTGTGCTTAACCCATCACAGAAATGCCCAGTGCAAATGAATTTAAGGGTGGAGGTAGGAATGATGTATTCATGTTTTCTCAAGAAAGATGCCAGAAGAGGACTCAAGCCCTTGCTCTGATTTTTTCCTATGCTCAGAACAATCTCCCTGGTAAATAGGATTCCTGAGAAGGTCGGTTGAATACTTGGGCCTCACATTCTGGAGAAATCAGAAGAATTTGGGTTATCTTCCTCTCTTGACTTAAAAATAGCTCCAGTTAATGGCATTTGGAAAACGAATCTCTTTCTATACAGTCTTCTTGTGAAGGGGGCAAAGTTTATAATTTTGGGTGGAAACCATGTGAAAGTTAGCTGGTTCATTGGGGTTTTGTTTTGACTTTTTTTGGATTTGTTCAAACTCAAAAGTCAAAGTGAAACTCGGGGGATGTGAACCCACTTGAATCAAAACCAAAAAAGCGATGTGCCAGATCTCCCATGAACCAAAAAACACTGGGTTCTCACAGTTCTCATCCAAACAAAAAACACACAAGTATAAATCAAATACTGAACCAAATATACTCTTCTGCAGATTTCATGGAAACAACGCAGCATATTAAAAAGACCTGCTCCATTTTGCAGCGTCAACTACCAAAATATCCTGTGATCATTTGATAGCTGGCAGTTAATATCCTGATCTATTCTCTTTAGTCAGTAATCCAATCCTTTCCAACTAACACTCGATGTTGGCATGCACAGCATAACCCTTTAACATCTTCCTCGGTTGTACAGTTTCACAGGGAAGGCTCCGCATACAATTCACAGTCCTTTACACTCTTGCTCGAAGAGACAAGGAGGGAGATGGAGTTGCAATTATATGAAAACTGCAAGCAGCATGATCAGTACAAAGGTAGGATGCTGAGCCAGTGTATGACAAGCTGGAGTACTGAAAAAATATTTAATGGTATTTTTCCCTGGGGTTTACCTTGTTTGAGGACATATCATGTCTCAGAAACGACAGAAGAAAAAAAAAAATAAAACCAACTACCTCAGCCAACAATGTTTTACAGTACCACCACTTATCATGTACCAAACAGTTTCTAAAGCCATAAAAAAAAAAAAAGTGCTAGTAATGGAAGAATAGCAAAGGTTTCGTTTGTAACTAAGACACACTTGTTTGTAATAACATGTGTGCTTTAAAATGTTGCCAAGTTGCTGAGGCTATCTCTGGTATATACAATCTTTAATTAGGTAAGTGTTAAAAAAAACAAGGTAATGTTAAAGAAATGTTGAAAAAAAAGGTTAGATCAGATGGTTAAAATCCAGTCAATCCAAAGACAACCTGTTTATGACCTTTCTATGCTAAAAGCTAAAAATGTCCTTTTTTTTTTTTTTTTTTCCCAAAGATTAATTACCATCACTTTGGGAGTAGTGAGCTGGACATTATTATATGATGTCAATTAATGATTAAAAAAAAGGTGGTTTGCAAATGTAGCACCATAGTCCCTGGTGCATTACATCATTTCTGAAAGATCTTAACACGTGATAAGCACGGAATATTTTAACCTAAAAGTCTGAGTGTTACAACCTCCTTTTTGTTGTAACACCCTATGCACAGCCTTTTGGCCTTGAAGTCGCTTGCAATAAAATTCAGAAGTCAAAAAGAAAAGGAAAAATAACCTCTTAGAACGAGAAGACACACTCCTGTTCTGCTGTCTGCCTATTAATGCAACAAAATGAGTCACTATATACGTTGGAAAACTTGGGTGTTGATCTTAGCACGTGCACCGTTCTCAGCAAGATCCATCATAAAAATTTCCTGCTTGGAGTCGTAAGGTTACTGGGATTCAGGTATTATAAACTGTGTAATGCAGTTATCTCTGAGAGAGTGCCTTGAAAATTTCATATGCTGAACAAAATTACTACGGCACTTGCCCAGGCTCTGCTTTCCCAGATGGGGTGACAATGATCATTTATGTGCCTTATTGAATTCTCTGAAATATTTAGAAGGGGTTTTACCTATTTTTTACATTTCCTTCTGTTATAACCTTTTTTTTTTTTTTTCTGCCAGCAAGTTTGATTTCTTTGTCAATAATGTGTGTAACCCGATCCACTTTCCTAAGAGCTCTTCTCCACTTTTAGTGTCAAAACACTGTAGAGGTTCCTTTGTAAATGAATGATACGCATTTAAAATACCTTTGTAATAATAAATACCACATGAACATATGTATCAAGCAAAGGATTTCAATTTTGATGACACTTGCTTCTCAAGAACAGACATTCTGGAAGAAAAAAACGTTGCCAGCCCCAAATTGATTGACATTTGTTTACTTAACTCTGTCTTCTTGAAAGTCTGCACACCTATTTCAACCTTGAACAGTTTCCAACTGTGGTATACTGGAACATTTTTTCATTTATTAAGTTCAGTGTTGCCAACCCAAACAAAGAGTAATCAGTGATGATCCAAGCAGACCAAGCTGTCTAGCACCATACAATGTATCTGCATGCTAATTTTCAAATTCCCTCACATTTCCAGAGAACTAATGGGATCATTTTCATTCTGTTACAGCAACTCAACAGTTACTGAATCACCATCTGTGTTTTCGTTAACCTGAATCAGATATGAATTCTGTTATTGCAAGGTAGAGCAGCTTGTTTAATGATTCTTAATCTTTTCTTTAATTAAATCATGCAGCCAACCTGAAAAATCTATCTTAATGCAAATTAGGAGCTTTTTTGGCATTCGCTTACAGTAATGCACTAATAAGGTTAATTTATGAAGGTTCTCTTCCAGTCTGTACAGATGATATTTGTTCGCTGCATATTTTTAGCATATTGTCCCTTTTTGTAATATTTAAAAAAATAATAATTAAAAAAATGGTTATTTTCACTCGCACAAAAGAGGGAGGCTGTGATCTGCTTATTGTTTATTAGAAAGTTAGAGCACAGAAAATGAAAATCAGCCTCTCCCTTCTGCAAGTATCAGTCTATGTGGATGCAGAGGCACAATTCGAGGGCCTATTGAATTAAAGGGCCTCAGACGAGCACTCTTCTGCCTTTGGCTGCTGGAGAAAATCAGGCCTCTGTTCAGTTAATCATCTTGAAGATATCAAGGGAGATAGAGAGTTTTTCTGAATCCTTTTTTTTTTCTTTTTCTTCCCCCCCCCCATAGGTGTGAATTAATACTTTAAAGAGTAAATAATACTTGTGAAATAAGCCTGAATACATTTCTCAGTTGCACAATTGCTTCAGCTCTGGGCTCTGATGATCTCAGTCTAGAAAATCTCTTTCTTTGTGAGCATTCCTCCCAACTACAAAATGAGTTGAAATCTATTCAAGTTGCTGAGTAAAGAGTAAACTTTATTCTTCTTCTTTTTTTTTTTTTTTTTAGGTTATTTTTCAACACCCACAAGTAAATGGGGATGGAGAATGCGAATTTCGACACACAGTCTTTGCTATTTAATTAAAATCACAGAGGCTGGCTGGAAAGTTTTCAGCAGAGATTTTTGCATCAGCAGATTACAGATTCCTAAAATCAGGAGCTCTTTTCATAGAAAATCGCCTGTTCAGAATGATTTTTTTTTTCTTCTTTTTCATTTTTTTTTTTTTTTTTTTAGTTTCCCAGTTCTAGGGAAGGTTTCCTCATCTTACCTAGAAATTACAGAGGATCATTCCTTTTTTGCAAAAGGATTGCCCAACTGCAACAGCAGTGAGGTCAGGCTCGTGGGAAGGGGGAAACCCAGCTGAGCCCTTCCTTACCCTGCTCTCAGTCGTGGCTCTGCCTTGTCCTACCTCTTTCTTTTCCCTTTCTGACTTTCCAGTTCGAGTCACTTAGTGGCTCACTCTATTTACACAGCCCAAGACCAAAGCTTTTGCCTAAGGAAGAGGCAACTTACCGGAGCTGTGAATCTCTGTGTTTAATTAAAGCAAATAGCAGGATGGAACAGCTTCAGGATGGATGATTGAGAGAAAGACTTCCCTGTAACTAGGGACCGGAAACAATATCTCATGCTATTCATGCAATGATTCCTGGCTTTTTAAGTATTCTGGAGTGGCTGTTTTAATCTGGCTTTAGGAATTTTGGTTTGCCCACCTTTTTTTTTTTTTTTTTTTTATTTTTTTTCATCTGTGGAAATGGAAATGTGGGTGTTCTTCATCCTCCTTTTCCCCCCTTCTCTTTGGAAAACTGTATTTTGGCCATTGGTAGTGTTTCCTGTGTAATATTAACACAGCAAGGATGAAAAGTAATTGTTTTCTTTCCCATCTAATTGTACCTATGTGTTCTTAAATATATTACATGCTTCGCTTCATGCTTCACTTGCTTTAAAAATATGCAGATAAATGAGGATCAGCATAAGACTATTTTAATACAATCCCATGGCCTTGTACATTATCTTCTCTATCAATATACCTATATTGATATATCTATATCAAAACCTATATCAAAAAGTAGAAAAAAAAAACACCAAAAACAAACCATACCAATAAAACCCTCAAAACAACAAAAACCTAAACGAAAATTACTGAAACCAAATTTTGGACTCTTGCCTGGGAACAAAATATAGCCAGATCACTTTTTCTTCCCCTTTCAAAATCACTTAAAAAAACCTGACGCACCCCTTGGTTTCATTCAACAGTGAGAGAAAATGAATATTTGACAGTTTCACCCTAAAAAAGCAGTATTGGGGCAACCTTCAGTGTCTTTTCCATGTCTGTTTATCTTAATTTTCATTGTTTCGCCTGTACTTCACAGAAGGGTGACCAATCTCTAGGGGAAAGGGCAATACTTGACAGTGGCATCTTTTTCCTTACATCCCATTACAGTATTTTCTCGGGTTTTGGAGCATCCCTGTGCTCAAGTTATAACATCTATGTTCTCAGGAGTTATCAAACTACATCCCAATGAAAGTGCTTCATGAGGAACTCCAAAAATCGGAAACTGAGCTTCTGAATCATAAAGACCTTTGCTGTAAGGCCACCATGAGAAAAGAAGGGATGAAGACTGTGCTAACCATTGGATACTTGTCCACTACACAGGAAGAAAGGGAAAGAACATGATCACATTTGACACTAAAAATGTTGCTGGGTTAATTACCACCTCACTAAGCAGAGAAATTAAGGCAGGGAGGGCATTCTCATGATGACAACCTTTACCCAGCAGCAAGCTTTGCATTTTCCCAAGGCTGAAGACAATTTAGCCCTGACAAATCCAATCAGTGATATGCCGGCATAACCTCCACAGATAAACTCAAAATTTTTAGGATCTACAGGGCAAAAGGAGGACTGCAGTGAGTCACTATTGAAATCTTTACAATATAGCTTGGCCAGTGCTGAAATGGCACATCTGGCCGCAAGTCTCATCAAGGTCTTCTGGCATTTGCGTGTTTCCCCAATGGCTTTGTGCAGTAAAGTGTTAAGTTCTCCTGAGCATTTTATGTATTTAAGGCAGTAACTTTAAAATACAGAATTGCAACCTTAGAGCAAAGTTGCTATTTTGAGAATTTTAAACCATTATTGACTCCTGTCAGATCAGTTTCTAGACTTATTGACTCAAGAAGTAAATATAGACTGAGAGAAAGCGAGGTCAAGTCAATATTTATCTTGCAGATCAATACATTTTGATACTAACCAAAAATTAAGCTCAATAAATGCATATATTATATGCAGCAAGGTTAGGAGAGATCCATTCAGAAAATTTGTCAATGTGGAATTTCCCCATGGAATCCAACCTTTCAGATTCAATTTCCATTAGAAGCTCTGTCCCTTTAAGGATGCTTAAGTGACAGTGATCACAATCCCCTGTCACCCAATCGGGTTTTCATACAGTAGCTGAGTTGCAGCAAGAGAAAAAGGGAAGAAAAATGAATCTGAGAAGAAAGTGGTTATGGGAGTTTAGTTACGTTATCGGGAGGAGGCAAGTTAGTATGGGGACTAATGCAAATATGGCATGTGATACATGTAATGCTCCTGATGCAGCCTGGCAGCGTGTGGCATCGGTGTTCCTGTAGCTGGAAAATGTTGTTTGCACTTTCCATGTACCTCCATGCTACTTGTTGAGATGCGTGCTTATCCTATTGATTCTGCCCTTCTGCCCATGGCCTGGCTACCTAGAGCTGCTGGATGGTCTGCTGGTGCTTGGTGGGTGGGCAGGCTGGTGCTGAGTGCACTGTCTGGCTCTGCTGGGAGTTACAGCTCAGCTTCATGGACTCATGGCAGATATGAAGGTATAGTCCTGAGTAGTAGCTTGTGTCCAGCTCTGGGCTCCCCAGTTCAATAGAGACAGGGAACTACTGGAGAGAGTCCAGCAGAGGCTATGAGGATGCCTCTTCATAGGATACTGGAGCATCTCAGTGTTGAGGAAAGGCCAAGAGCCCCGGGAGTGCTTAGCCTGGAAAAGAGTAGACTGAGAGGGGATCCACTTAATGCTTGTCACTATCTAAAGGACAGTGGTCAAGAGGATGGGGCCAGACTCTTTTCAGTGGTGCCCAGTGACAGGACAAGGAGCAATGGGACACAACCTAGAAGGTTCCATCAGAACATGAGGAAAAGCTTGTTTGCTGTTCCAGAGGCTGTCCCAGACTGCCCAGAGAGGTTGTTCAGTCTCCCTCTCTGCAGAGATTCCAAGCCCGCCTGGACGCTGCGATGCTGGGCCCCCTGGTGACCCTGCTAGAGCAGGGGGGTTGGATGAGATGATGTCCAGATGTCCCTTCCAACCCCCACCATTCTGTAATTCTGTATCAGAGCAGAGCACAAGAGAGGACAGAGAAGGGGATCATCTCTGGAAGAGATCCAGGAAGCTTGACACATCCAACACTGCATGTTGCAGGGTGGTGGTATGAATACTTGTTTCTCCTTTGTCCTTGTACCCACGGGGACATGTCTGCCCTTTGCTGGGGAAGGCAGCTTGGCTGAGGAGTGGGCTTTGCACTACGCAGTGATCTCCTTCCTCACCTGCCCGGGGCCAGACACAATCTGTCCCTGCTCCATCCTTCTGACGCACTTTCCCTTCAGAGGACTTTTTCCTAAACATCTTTTAAGCTACGAATCTACCCCTTCGGGAAGACACATGCTCTGGCAAAACGAATTTCAAACGTGTGTCAAGATATACATTAAGCACGTTTAAGGGACCTTACTCTCCTTTTGTTTTCCTCTTCTTTTTTTTTTTTTTTTTTCCCCCTTCTTATTTTTCTTCATTAATTGTTTGAGGTTTCACCCCCCACCTCAAGCTTCTGAGCACGGCACTGGATGCATTTGCACCGCAGATAATGGCAGTGACCTTACATTTACATAGCACCTCTCACCCCAAAGGATCTCCGAAAGCTTTGCAAATTTAACAGGAGCTGCTCTCCACACTTCACCTACGGCTGGAGCCCTGCCAGCTCCTGCCGAGAGTTGCACAGCACCTGATTAACAGTGCTCGCGACACTGCCCGGCGACTCGGGGCAGGCAGCAGAGAATACCTCCTCCAAACGAAACTCCAGGAAGAGTTTAGGCAGGCTGAATGTAATTACCCGAACTGGATCTTGGCCAGAGCGCTGCAGGTATGGTGGATACTTTCCCTGGAAAAGCAGGATCAGAAGGAAAGGGCATAAAAAATGATTGAATGTTTCTTGCCTTCTCAGAAACCGCCGCTCTCGTCTTGTGGCTCATCTGGAAAAAAATACGTTGGGAAAAATAAAACCTATGTGGCTGTGCACAAGCCTTCCTTACAGATAATTTTAAAAGTGGATGAAGATGATAAAATGATATACTAATTGGTAAAATATGATTTCATTTGAAATAAAGTGGAGAATCTCACCGAATTTAGCTCTGCGAATGTAGCAAAGTATATTTCTCATCCAGCATAAAAAGGTGCCATTTGTTTGATATCAGTTTGATGAATTATTAATTTTATCACAGCTAAGATGACAGCTAATATTAGAACATTGAATTATTAATTTTCAAATGTGGCAATAAAAAAGCAGAACAAACACAAATTGAGACACATTTTAGGTGTGGGTTGACTTGCTTACCTAATCTGTTTGAGAAAACAAAACAGCAGAGGTAGAGATTTAAATCTTGTCAAGCAACTGCTTTTATCTTCAGACTTCAGGTATGACTTTTAGCCTTTACTTCAGAAATAATATTCCCTGACTACTTCACCGAGCTATGGTTATTCGATACCATACACCTCCTGTGTCTGACAGCCAAAACAGGGTCTTATGTAATTTTTTTGGCTGTGGATATAGTGTTTTGAGGTAGTCAGGCCAAGGAATAATAAGGAAGCATGTGTAACCTAGGCAGAGAAGTCCTACTTTTTTTTTTTTTTGAGGATGAGGAGGTTGAAAAATACAAGTTATTTGTAGGGAACAGTATTTGGTTTAGTCTTTTGCTCTGCTTCTTTCCTGCTGTTTTTTTCACCACTGCTTGTCATGTGGCACAGGGTAAATAAGCACTTCAGGGCTTGTTTCCTTAAAACTCTTTCTGTGAGGTTTCAGCCTTAAGAGCCAGCACAGGATTTATCTGGCTCCGCTACTGCCCTACAGGCTAATACTGATTTTCCTGTCAAATGTCTCCTTTGCAAATATTCTTCCTTCCCAGCTCTCCAAATAAAGATGGGAGCTTCGAAGTCTTTCTTATTCCATGGCAAAATAGTCAACAAAACATTTCCAAATGTCATACCATTTTTTTTTTCTTCTCTTCTTTTTTTCTCTTCCCCCCCCCCAGCAGACACCAGAACAGTGATGCCCCTGAATATGAACTAGGGTCCGACAACGAGCAGGACTTCTGTACATCAGGGATGCTGATGGGTATAGGTAGATTTTTGAAGGCAATATTCCCAGGCAAAGGAGGAGAAACAGCTGTCTCTCCCCAAGCCTCATTGGGAATTAATCCAGCTTTGAGCTGGATTAACTTCTATTTAAAAAAAAAAAAAAAAAAAAAAAGGCTACAAACTTGTATTCCACTACCACATATGGCGATTATTTAGACTACAAATATTAGGCAGGACTAGTTCGTCGGGTACTAAAGACAGACTCATTTAAATCACTTATTTTTATCCTGCTGACAAAATGGGGTGGGGGAGAAAAAGCATCTGTCACCCATCTGAGTTTGGAGAGAGAGGAGGGCAGGAGGGTTCAAGAGCGTTGTTAATGAGTTACGTTGTTGTGCCGAGCTGCTGACAAGGCAGTGCCTGGGGCACAGCAGCCCAGAGGTGGTCAGGAAGGGCCTGGTTAAGACCCTACAGTGAGGTGTGGGTGCACCTGGCTGCCTGGCAAAGGGATGAAGGATGAGCTGAGATGGAAAAGGAAGGGATGCTGCACACTGAAGGGAACACAATTGTCCTCTGAGCTCTTTGTTGGTGTTGGTTTGATTATTTTTGTGCTTAAAGTTAAGCAACTGGTTAAAGTGGGAGGATTCAGAGCTGAAATACAGGTAGTCTTTAAAATACAGCTTGCATGGGAAGACCAAAATGCATAAAATAAAACTCACTCCTACTGAGTGAACCTGTTTTGTGCTTGAAGGGATGTTAAATTTCTGTGAGTTCATCTGAGAGCTATTGCAGGGGTGCGTACACCATAAATTTTCAGATGCTTTGCAGGTACAGTTGTTACCTACACTATAGGTGTGATGTGAGGTAAAGATAGTGTCTGCTATGGATTTGTGGGTACTCAGAGAAAAATCCAGAACAGTGGCAAAAGTTTTTGCTTTTAATACAGACTCAGATCAAGAGGAGAAGAAAGTTCTTATTGATGCTCCCCCAAAAAGGGGTGTATGCTCCATCATCCCTCCTGCAGTGAGGTGGTAGCAATTCAGCTCCGTTCTGAGCTTCACTTTGCTATCCACCTCTGCTTCATTCTGTTAGCTGTGAAAAAAAATCCAACATACATGCTTTTATTTTTTTTGTTCGCTTTTTTTTTTTTTCCCCATGAAAAATCAGTAGAACTTGTAATAAGTAAAAAATATCCACCCAAATGCAGTTGGTCATATCAGATTGAGTTTCAACATCTGCCTGCTGTGCTAAGACAAAACCCCAGGAAGCTCCATGCTGGGTTTGTATACTCTGCTGGGCATTACATTACCCAAAATACCAGTATCTGCCAAGGAGCAACTGCTTCCATTATGGACCCCAAAATCTTTTTTGAGGGTTCTCCTTTCCCTTACTTATCCTAATAGGAAGAGCCAGAAAGGTTTAAAAGAAAACCCACTCTCGTCACCTTTCAAAGGTAATTCTTAGTATGCGGTTTTGAATTTCTCTGGTTTCACACATTGCTGGTTATGTTGCCTATTATAAAGGATTCAGTAAGACACACTTTTTCCCAGTGGTATTTTATTTTGACACATCTCAAATGAAAATACAGCTCATTATTTTATACAGAATTCAAATATCTTGTCACCTGGTTTTCATGCGTTAAAATATGATTCATTTTTTGCTGTAGGTATATCGAAAAGCAGAATGTATCTGTAATAAGCCTATTTAGTAATTTATTCATGTATTTTTGGTCATCCAAAAATGGGCCAAATGTCAGGCTTTGCCTTCTTTTAAAATGTCTTTGTGTTCAGAATGCAAGTGCTCTCTTGTCTGGTCCTGTTGTATTCCTTATCTTCATGGTTTGGCTCTCAAGAGGCGTATTTAAATTGTCATAAATGTAGTAGAACTTTTCAGGAAAAAAACCGCTCAGAGACCTAGTTTATTTGAGTTTAAAAAATATTATTTATCGTGCCCTATAAAATATCAACCCTCTAGGGACAGGGTAGCCTTTTCAAATCAGTCATAAGCTGAAATCTAGTACAGGATGCAAATTAGGAGCTTGATTAGAAGAAAACTAGTTTTTAAGACTGTTTCTGGTGAAGTTTCTGCAGGCACAGCAGCAATTAATGTGGGGTGAGATAAATAAATCTGTTACAAACTTTTTTTTTTGTTTCAGTTTATGCTATATATGTGTACGTAAAACACGAAATTTTGGCCCAGGTGGGTGTGCCAGTCTGTTGAGATCACCTGATCCAGAAGGTGTTTTAAATAATGGAAACCACAAGAGATCAATACTTCTTAAAACATCCTTGGCATACTGAAAAGGTTTTTATTCAAAAGAATATGTTTGGTTTGGGGTTTTGCTTTTTTTTTTTTTTTTTTTTTTTTAACAGTATCCAATCCACATCTGAAAAAGGCATCCATTTAAGCTTTTGATTAACCACAACCAACATTGGAGAGGTGGCCTCTGATCTACATGCTTAAATTTCAGTCTTGGAAGAGGCTGCAGAGGCTGGATTTAAAGTTCGAATTTTGTTTCTTTTGCAGTAGAACGGAAGAGCTGGCAAGCTTAGACACTACTAGTGCTTTGTGGAAGCCGACATATGAATTTGTTCTACAAATGTGCCAGGGACACACTGATCCAACAGTTAGATCACTTCCAGAAGACAGAGAGTTAGATCTCTGATCTCACTTCCAATTCCTTCTTATTACTACCCATTGAAAGAAAAATTCTGCATAAAGCAAGCCAGGTAATTAATTACAGCACTGAGTGATATCCCAAGAACTCCCATCTCCAAATGTACAATAATAAATAAACAAATAAGCTAAAATATTCCGGTTCTCCAAATGAAGAAGGTCAAAGTCTTCTCATTGGCTTTGGGGACTGGAGGTTGCAGGTGGGTTTTGAGTTGAGTAAGGTGGGACAGAAGTAACTGAGATGAGCTTTGATTGCATGAAGACAGAAGAAGCGTCTGTGGGAAGGAGAGAATGGACAACAGGATGTAAGAGCTGAGTGCCTTAACTTCATCTGAGAATAAGTAAGGCAGAAAAGCTTTGAGCGTTGTGATGGGTAACCCATGAAGAATTATTGCATGAAAGAACCTTTTCAGTCCTTTTGGTATTTTTAAAAATAAGACTTAATCCTCATGTATCATGACACACAGTTTCTTTTCTGCACTTCTATTAAAGATGACTAACTTGAAGGTCTGGTCTCTTAAATACGTTTCTATTCCTGAATCTAACCTGTTGATAGCAGAACATGTTGGAAAAAAGAGATCCCAGGGAAAAACACCATTATAAAGGAAATATATCAATAACAGGGAAACATACCAGTAATAGTGACGTGATATCATGCATTCTTTATTCCTGAATGCATTTGAGGATGCCTGCCTGTCATTGCAAAATGAAAAGGGTAAGAGAATTAACAATGCCTGAAAAAAATTACATTAAAAAAAAATTCTCCTTCTCTGGGATCAATACAGCAGAGTAAAAGTGTTCCTACAAAAAATGAATTATGTGGTGGTTTTAAATATGGTGTGAGAATGAAGGAAATATGAGCTGTGGAGAGAAACAAAGAGGGATGGTATGATATTCAGTCTGGGATGGTCCTTCACACGGCAACGGTTAGAGAGGAGAGGTGGAGGAAAAAAAAATGTATTCTGAATTGTTAACATCAGCCACGTAGTAAGTTATTCTACAGTGCCTTTCATTTACTATCCTGTGAGGAACTGAATGAAAAGTAGCCTTTAGAAATGAAGGGATAACACTCTTGTACTCATTCGTGTTCACCAACTTCTTTTTCCTGGTAAGTCCTCCTCAGCTCAGTCCATTTTGTACTTTCCCCTTCCTTCTTTATGATTCAGGTGATACTCCAAATTGTCGTATTTTTCATATTACTGATTAATCTACGTCACAGAATAGACTTTTAATCAAATCTTGTAGTGTTACTTAAATCTACAATCTTACTTGCTTTGCTTTCAATCCCTTTTTCTTTATACCATTACGGGTCCACCTTGCACTTGATATAGTCAGTCTGTGCCACCCTTGATGCAGAAAAAAACTTTTGAGTTTACTGGCTTGTGGTCCCTTGGTGTTTTGTAGCTAATTATATTTCCTTCTGCTTCCCAGCTACTCATGATTCTGTGGATATTCTGATTTTCATTGTACCCCGCAAATTGGAAAGCCCTTTTTTCATACATGAGCCAAGTAAACCTCACCACTTCTCCTTTAAAGGAAAGTGCCCATCAGGACCTATACTTTTTATCACCTGGACCAGACTGCAGGACTCAGGTCCCTGCTCTGTGTGGTGCAGCTTTACCCCACACTTACTTTTCAGCCTGAGATGCCTAACTTTACAGAAAGATTGAGCTGTTGGCATGAATTGCTCCCATCTATCCAAGTAGCACAGGCTTCTCAAACTAAAATAGAACTAGAGTGGACTGAAGAGGCTGAACAAGGCATTCATCTACCCTTGGCTCTGAAGTAGAGACACTCAAATGACACTGTGAGGACAAATCCTTGACAGACTGAATAATACCAGTTCCTACCATTATCTTGCACTATATGTATAGTTTGGATGAATAAGCAGCATCCAAATTTATGTGGTTTTACTTCTTCATTGTGAAATGGATCTAAGAATTCTTGGGCTGCTGAAGGCACTAAGACCCAGCAGGGCGATGGGGGCTGATGTCATCATAGCACCTTCTGTATCCTTTACATAAACCTCCAGTGACCCTGGGACATTGCAACACCAGGTTCCTATAGGGTCTTTCTTGGGCACCCCTGCATAGGCTTTAGGGGTCATGTTTTCAGGATGTGATTCTGGTCTTGTGCAGAAACTGTTGAGTAAAAAACTGGACTCTGCTGAGCGTTGACTGAGTGGATTTTCTCCTGTCTCCTTTTTTTGATTACCCTCAAGTAGGAATGGACAAGCAATGGCTGGAGGCTGGGAGCTGCAGGAGCTCTAGGCAACAAGGTAACTATCTCCTCACCATCTCCTTACCAGACTGTCTTTCCAAAGACAACAAAAAGCAACAGAATTGGCACAGGGGATGAACAAATTTTCCTTTCCTTCATGTAAATTTGTTCTATCTCCTTTTTTTTTCCTTTTTTTTTTTCAAATGTAATTTTTTCCTTTCTTTTGCAGTTCCAAATGTTTTGAGAATTCATCATCTTCCCAGGTTGATGGCAAGAACGTCATGACCCAGCTGTGAGTCATGATTCCCAGCTGGGTGCCTCTGAAGAGACAAGAAGCTCGGATGCACCCCTGATATCCCACCAGCGTGGGCCAGGAACATCTGTCTGCTCCTTCCTTTTCTTCAGACAGTCCCAAGGAGGAGGGAGGAAGGCAAGTAGGAATATGAAAGGCAAAGGATCAACTGGTCATGTTTTATTAGCCAACTTAAATAATTCTTCTTGGCTGTGGAAATAGTGTTCCTATCCAAAGGGTTTTTTTTGGGGTTTTTTTTTGTCTTTTCTTTTCTTTCCTTTCTTTTTTTTTTTTTTTTTTTTTTTTCTTCCCCCAAACAGGAACAGTTTATTTCCACTTTTGGGCAGGTTTCTTGGCCAAAGGCCAGCTCTCCATTACCTCTCATGTGCCACTTCCTGGTGCCCCCCAAGTGACCTTCCAAAGTGCCTTCAGGGACTCAACTTTACTGAATAGCAAAATCAAAATATGCAAATCAAGCTCGGATTGTTACATATATAATCATGAAAACATTTTTCCTACATTATTGCCTGTGCCCAGCTTCCTGCCCTACTGCTCTGAGTGCCTCAGCACTGTCTATAGCTGTTGAGCTGAAGCACCCGAGGATGGCTCTGAAGCAGGAAGAGAGTTCAATCTGCAGGCTGGTTTTCCAGGCACTTTCTTTCTCGTTCTCCACAAGACAGTTGATACTCCTCCGGATTTCACTGTTATTATTTGGGTGTCTCTACTTCAGAGCCAAGGGTAGATGAATGCCTCGTTCAGCCTCTTCAGTCCACTCTAGTTCTATTTTAGTTTGAGAAGCCTGTGCTACTTGGATAGATGGGAGCAATTCATGCCAACAACTCAATCTTCTGTAAAGTTAGGCATCTCAGGCTGAAAAGTAAGTGTGGGGTAAAGCTGCACCACACAGAGCAGGGACCTGAGTCCTGCAGTCTGGTCTAGGTGATAAAAAGTATAGGTCCTGATGGGCACTTTCCTTCAAAGGAGAAGTGGTGAGGCTTACTCAGGCATTTTAATGAACAAAGTCAGGAAATCGTACCCACCTTAACTGTTACACAGATGCTTGAAGTCTGAAGCTTGAACTCTGCGTAGCCAGTGAGGAAAAGTATAAGAACCTGCTGATGGATGTGGAGGAACACTTAGAATCATAGAATAGTTTTGTTTGGAAGAGACCTTTAAGATCATCGAGTCCAACCATTCACCCAGCACTGCTGACTCCACTACTAAACTTATCTGAAGACACCTATTTTGATTCTGATGTAAGCTTCATTTTCATTTCTTTTTTAATGTTCTGTGCTGTATTTTGAGGCATATATAATTAGCAAAACCTGAATTCTACCACTGAAAACAAAACAATATTTCCATTTTAAATCTGAAAGGGAAAAAATGTAACTTTTGCAATCAATTCTGTTCTGCACATTTTTTTTATATAGTCTCAATGAATGATCATTTTGTATGGCAATTCTTCTGTCTAAACCTTTATAAAAGCCCATCTTGTGCCACCCAGGCTTGGAGAGAGGTCGAAACATGCTGTGGGATGTGGAGAACGTCAAGAGGAAGTGTCATCTACAATATCTGAACAATGAACAGAGCACCTCGCCACGAAGTCAATTACCCTTTCAAAGCAGTCATTGAACATGCTTAGGAGCCAGATGTTGGTGTTGTGATACTGTGATACTAATTTAAAGGGAAGATTGAATTTTTAAAAAATTATTTCTTTTGTTTTAAATTGTTGGCTTTCTGAGGATTAAGTAAGGTATTTTTCAATGTAGCTGAAAGAGGAGAACTACATCCCCAAAATCCAAATGTTTTTTCTTGTTTAATTCAAACTCAATCCTTATTCTCTGGATGAAGCATAAAATAGAAAGCCCACTGTGAAGCTTGGAATACTCTATTTCAGATAAAGTGACACTTCAGCTGATGTTTCAAAAATTAAATGTGCATCATAGAGTCATTTTGGTTGGAAGAGACCTTCAAGATCATTGAGTCCAACCATTAACCCCGCACTTCTAGGTCAGCACTAAACCATGTCCCTCAGCACCACATCTACACAACTTTGACACCCCTCCAGGGATGGAGGTTTTTAAAGATCTTTTCAGTGGTTTCAGCCATGAAGCCTATATCTATTTTTTTTTCTTCATAAGACATACTAGTAACTAAGTAATCAGGTTTCATAAGTAAAATTCAGGTGACTGTGGTTTAGGAAATGCAGCACTGATTTATTTATTTATTTATTTATTATCTTCTGTATTACCCATTTAAATCTGGTAACGACCAAAACTCTTGCTGACTCTTCTCTGGTCTGTGCAGACTGAGTAGTGACTCTTGACTTCATTGCTAGCTGGTATGTGTCCTCATTCTCAGTGCCAAAACAAACCCTTCCCTTCTGGGTTTTCCTGTTAGCAGTACTGGTACAGAGGCCAAGGGCTGACAACCTTTCTCTTAACCCTAAAACCCTCTGCTCTACTAGGGGAGAAGGAAAATGATTGAGAAAATTTTTGCTATTGTTCAGTTGTTTAGTCATGGAAAAAATGGACCCAGCAGCCTTAATTCTCTGTCTAAATATGGGCATAAATAAAGAGAAGACAGAAAGATCTTTTAAAAACTATTATTCTTCCTGAATACCTTTTTCATATATGTGTTTCACTTAAACTAATGTTTTTTTAACAGTCACTGCCCACACCCAGCAATGTTCTTATTTATCTTATTTGGACATACTAATTTCCTTTTATCATAATACTTGGGAAATAATTGTCTTACCTCTCTTAGGACAGGCTACAAGGTTTATTCTCCCCTTGCTATCTAAGTAGTTATAAATCCTCATGCATTGAGAACAGAATAGACTTTATATGCCTAGCAATTTCATATGATTTCTAAGCTTCTATCCCCAAATCCTAATTAACCATTATTAAAAATAATGTGGCCTTTTTAGAGTCTGAGATATAGCCACATGATAAGATACGATGTGAAAATCCCTAATATCCTATAATGTAATTTTGCTGCTTTACTTTTCCTCTTTTATTAGAGATTTCTAACATAATACTGCATTTTCATTCAAAGTGACAGGATTCGGTAGTATATGTTTTGCAAACTGCCAAAACAGAGTCATTGGATTTAGTTTTCTAATAATCAAACAACCGTATAACATGCCTGTACATGTCAGAAACTGAAGAAAGAAAATTTATACACAACAACGTGTATTTTGTGGATAGCGATAACCCATCCAAATCTAATGTAATCAAATATTTAAAGAGGTAATAATTAATTTTTAAAGAATTGAAGTGAACCGTAACTAGGAAGAAATGTTATTGTTTATTTTTAATGCCAGAACAGTATTCCTGATGCATTTTTAATATTTCATTAAGGCAGTAACTTTCATACTATATTTTTTCAAGTTTTTATGTCTCACTGATACTTCTTTTCTGAACAAAGGTGAAATACTGTAGGCAAAGCTAAAGCTTGAACTGATACATTCTTGGAGGATCTTTTGTCATAAGTAATTAAACACAACCAGAAGTATTTTTAAACAAGCTAAGCCACAACACCTGGTCTGGAGTTAGGCAAGTGCCTCTTCTGTTGGCCTGTGAACGTGTCCTTACCATAAGATTTTTCCTTCAATCTTCTCCTTCGAGCTACTATTCATCACTTTTTTTACGTTTTAGGAGTGAAGAAAGATTTCAAGAATTAGCAAGAAAGGTTTTTTTAAAGCCCACCACTCCCTGTGCCTTTCAAACCTACAAACAGCTCTGTCTTGGTCTTTTGTTTTTTTGATGAAGCGTCTCTCACATTTTGAGCCTTTTATGCTCAAAACTGTGGAAGCCTGTTTATTGCACTCTGGCTCCAGCCCTAGTTAAAGGTGTGAACTACCAAAGTGGAAGGGGGCACATGCACATTAACACTGCTGTGGAAAACAGCGCTTGACAGATGGATGCATGTTAAATGGATGTTTGAAGAAAGGTGTTTGCAATAAAATCTTGAGTATGGCATCAGAGGAAGACCACACACAATCTTCCTGCTTTATTTCTGTAATATATAAGGGTCAAGCTTGTTATAGTCCCTGTGCTTTTTACTGTTACACACTTCTCTCTGTTACTGTCAACAGCTGTGATAGGGACATGAAGAATCAGGGTTCAAATGTCATATACAAATAGGTATTATATAGTTTAAATAGGTAGTATATATATGAAGGCATACATACACATCTTCATATTTTATACTTCATAACTATATTTCATAAGTCAATATTTTTGCATTTATTTTAAAAGACGGACTATTGCCAAAGGTCTACCCTGGAGAATGAAGATCTGAGAAACTGTGGTATAAACTGCCAGCTGATTCAGTGATATAGATTATCAAAATAGGTATCAATAGATATCAAAATGGTCTAAGGATAAGTTGAGTTTCTCCAGTGTCAGTTACCAGTTCTTAATCTTTGGGGGGTAAAGAAGATGCTCTTAACATCACCCAGTTACAGAACTGGGAATTAGATGTGCAGATCTTCCCTTGTTTGTGAAAATCAGCCTCTGAACAACTCTAAGAGCTGAAGTATTTAAATACTGTCTGAGAATTTGTAGCTGGGACAAGGTACAACCAAGCTCTAGGGTTATCATCATCTGGGATTTCCATGACACTCCTTAGAAATTTGGTTGCATAAAGTATTTTACTTCCTTTTCCTCCTTTTCCTTTTCCTTTTGTTTCTTTTTTCTCCTCCTCTCCCTCTCCCTCTCCCTCTCCTCTCTCATGGATGTTTTTTTCCTAAGTTCGTATTTAGTATGTCTATTTGTTTCTTTACATTTTCAAACACCTAGCCCAGGGATCCTTCCACCTGAGATTATAAAGAAAAAAAACCCCACAAGAATAACAACTATATACAGCTCACAACTTGTAGATTCAAATTTGTTTACATGAATTTGTCAATATGAAAAGATTTGTGAGGAGGCGTCGCAGGCAGAGAACACACCAGAATGGTCAGGTAATTTATATGCTGTCACTAGTTTGCTCAGCTTCATGGAGACCTCCTTGTAAGTGGTTCTTGTGCTATGACAGTAGCGCATTTACAGATTCTCAAAAAGTCTTGACTTGAGGGAAAAAAGGGCAAATTCTTCCTTCACAAATAACACTGGACTTCGAAAGGAGCATTTGAAGGCACAAAGCTGGACTATGAACATTCACTGTACAAATGGCTCAAAAATCCTGTCCTCTCCCTGAGGCCCAGCTCCAGCAAGCACTTACACACATGCTTAACTTTATGCACACGAGTAATCCCATTGATTTAATGGGATTATTCCCATATGTGTAGTTCCACACACGTAAGTGTTTGCAGGATTGGGGTCTATTTCTCTCGCAATGACTTGAAACCTATGGAAGAAAATACTGTATGCAAGTAAGATATTATTTAATGTCCACATGTTAATCCTAAATATTTCTGCTGAAATCAATGGGGCTCTGCCAGTTTGTACTGGCTGAGAAACTGCCCTTTTCTGTGTATAGTATAGACTCTCTAGATGCCACACATTTGTGGCTATCACAGTGTAGGAAGGGGAATGGCAAGAAAAATATCAAGAGGGAAAATTCTCCAAGTCTAGAGGTTTGCTGTATTCCAAATCTCGATCTATAACTTCAATTGCATTCAGAAAATGTTCAGCTATGTACAAGACACTCTCCTCAATAATGTAATATTTACAGGTATTTCAGCTATGTAAAAGAGGTTTACCTTTTGATTGTACAAATATAGAAATCTATATGCACACAGAGGTATAGAAGAGAAGTATTTCCAAGCATCAGAATACTCCCTATAAATGTGGATGCTTGTGTGTATCCAACCTTGCATGCACAGGATGAGAACTACAAAAAAACCCTGACCAATTCTGACAAAAATAACTGAACTTAAAGTTGCCTCTGACTCGGGTAGTTTACTTTTAATCTGAAATTCTGCAGCCAAGATATTTTTTAAAAATTTAATGCAAGTAACCATCTGCCATAAATGATAGAAATGGAATATAAATAAAATAGTACTTGTAGTATTCTGATGGAAATCACATGCCAAATGTATCCACGGTCTAGGCAGCAGGAACACTTTCAGATGTCAGAAACAAAAGCAGAGAAAGTAGTTGGTTTGGCCAGGACATATTTTGCTCTGTGTGGCATATCTTGTTGGCTGTCCTGAATAACAACATTATTAAGCAATTTGGGCTGGAGCATCATTATGCCCCATGAAGAATTTAGGGAAGATCTTGACTTGAGCGTGTTGCAAGAGGAGTCCTGCTGTGCTGTTTGGTATAAAACTATAATCAGTCTTATGCCACTGGCACATTTGAACACCAAGTGGGATATGCCGGGCATCAATGTTCAAGGTTTTATATAAGGTAACAGCTGCTTTGGTCAGGCAGTTAATTAAATGTGTTAATTTTCCATACAACCAACAGTAGTGACAACAGATCAGGATGGGATTTTATGACATTTCAGGGTTCCCTTATGTGATCACAACAATGGATTGCACCCACATCATCTTTCACATCCCTTCACTGAATGACGTTGCCTTTCCCCTTTGGAAATGGCTTCAGTCTTTGATTTTTACAAACAGTGCAATGGTTGTGCTTTGGTCCCACCTCCTGAATATTGCCAGTTGTTCCAACTCCAGTCTTGAAAAGCTGTTTGGGCTTATTCCCACACTGATATTGGTTTAGTCAGAGATGCAGCAATTCATTTACAAGGCAAAAGTATTTTCTCCCTCCTATGTTACCTTCCTTATTAGAAATGTTTAATGAGCAGATATGTAGAGTGCAAGTAAAATGATGCAATATTTTTTAATAGATAGTGTGTTCTTCAGACACAGAATTACAGAAAATAATTTTCTTGTTCTTGATAGTTTGGTTTGCACAACATTACAAGATGACAAATTCAACCTTTTCTGTACGTTGTTACTTTCACATAGCATGTTAATAACTCAACTGCATCCAGAAAGAGAAGGTAAATGGGGACGATTCATGAAAAGGACTAGAAGAACATATTTAGAAGTAATGGAGTGACAAATGTGCAGGCTGAAAAATATAAACGAACCGAACAAGTTTCCTCCCCACCAAATGGATAATACAGTGTGAAGAAATGTGGAAGAAATATAAAATTCCAAGTTAGGCATGTAAGGACTGACCAAAAATGAGTCACACTCCCACGCGTTTGGCTCACAATTTGAAATGTTTCTTTTTAGTTGATTGGGTAGCCACTAGAAGTATATGGTCAGCTTTGTTTGAATTTGATCTGTCATTTTTTTTTTGATGGGTGACAATGATTTTATGACATATGTCACAATGTATCACATCATTCAAAACAGATTAAGTCATCCTATCATTTCTGAAGACAATAATGCTATTCAACATGATGGGACATGACGAGATATAACGCAACTCAACAGCTGCAAAAATAAAGGGAAAGTTTTGTAGGTGTGACATGGATCCCAGAAATTACATTGTAATGAATCTTAGTAAGATCCCATGAGTTAAGTTTTCAAAATGGGTCAGCTGACTGACATGTCTTCATGAAGGCGGGCTCTAAGTTACTTGGTGTAGAGAGTCTGTGAGTAGATATGATAAACATGACAGAAGTCTGTCATTAAGCTTTGGTGATAAAAAGTGAGTTCTTCAAGGAAAATCTTGCTGGAAAGATGAGTCTTTTGCCGGAAGTGTGACGAGACTGGAACTGTCTCTGACCTGAAACACTGTGTGTCCACAGATGGTTTAGAGCATTTAAAATTTCTGAATCCTCAGGGGATGTCCTAAGCATAAACATTATTAGAAGCCAAGATTAAGCTGGCTGTGGTCTTCTAAGACATTTAAAAAAAAGCTGGCTTCAACCTTTATGATTTCTACTGTTTCCTAATGATTATCTCCTTGTGTTGTATATGGTGTCAGGATGTTATTCTTATTGACTGCAATGAAAATACACCTATTTTCACATACAAAAGACTTTCAGCTAGATCAATAATAGTCTATCTCCATTTCAACACAGCCCCTACCCACAAAATATGAAATCTCCACATCAGCTGTCACTGGAGAATCCCCAAATCCTTAGCCAGTTTGCATCATAGATATTTTTGAGGTAGATGAAGCTTCTTTAGTCATGTGCATAGCCAAATATCATATGCTTGCTAATGTTACACAGTTCTGTAGCTACAGTTGGCTAATCAGTGTTGCATTAATCATTAGGCTTCTGACACCATTTTGCCAGTGGTGCCTATGAACACAATATATCTAAGATCTCTGGATACTGCAAAAATCAGAGATGGAAGGAAGCTGAAGACTACCAATACTGAAATCCTTCCTTATCTGCCTGGCTGATACCACTGACTTGAATTTAAATCTCCCATTTGATAAGACAATTCCTGAGAAGGTACTCTATGGTTTATTTCTCCTTTCTTGCAGATGAGTCTATTTTAATCCTTTAAAACATTTGTTGGAAATTATTCCTCAGTTAACACGATACAGCTCCAGTAGGAGATGAGCCAGAATACCCCCTCCAGCCTAGGCACAGGCTGGGAGAATGAATTCTCTCCTGCATGTAGGAAAGGGGGTAAAGAGGCCCATGAACTTCAGCCGCCACCTTTTAGATGTCCTTCTAACCCCTGGACATTGTAAATGAGGCCACCACGATGATACTTTTTACATTAGTGAGTCCTGATACGATGTCCAAAAGGCTGCTTGTGGTTCTGAAACCAAACAGAAATACGGATTTTGTTTTCTGAACTTATGCACCACCTTTGTTTCAGAATTTCCTGTTAATGAGCTTCTTGCATAGTCTCTATTATTCTTGCATATTCTCTACTGTTCTTTATCCCTGATTTTCCCCGTTAATTGTCTTGGAAAGCATCCTTGATGTCTGGAGTTTCCATTATGTGATAGGGTCGATGAGATCTGAGACTAGTAACACCCATCCCCCTTTCTTTGGTGACATCTCCCCATCAGAACCTCCCCCCCCCCACCTCCCCCTCCCCCGCAGTTCTCTACCTTTCTTATCAAAATGCTGTTAAGTAATTTACAGGCTGAATATCTTGAGATTCTTCCACCTTTTCTGCATAATACCAAAGAGAAACTTGTGTAAATTCTCACTTTATTACCACACCTGTTAGAAATCACTGCTACAACTTAGGTGTGAAAAAAATGTGGCTGTACTATACCTAGTAAGAAAAACGTACATAGAAGCCTCAATGTAAGCGCATCACCACTGCTATAAAACAGACACAACTACTTTGGTGACATTCACTGTTACTGTACGTTGACAAGTTCCCATTTAATTTACTACATATGGTTCCACGTCTCCATAGCTACTCTCGTGAATTCATTATTCATTAAATAAGTGATGAATTTACTCAAATATTGCAGCCACATGGCCGACACAAATGCATTCTAATATTATTAACACGTTGCCAACTTGCAACTCTTCGAAGTCTGAGTAAATGTTTTGACAAGAAGAGGCAGCAAGAACAAATAAGTAGCAGCAGCCTAGATGAAGTTCAGCCATAGTTCTAACAGCTTTAAAGTCTTAACAGTGTTTTCACTGGGGCAGTACCAGATAAATTGCTCTTATGTGTGCATACAAGAGACTAAAATTCCTTTGAAAGTTTATAATTTCTCATGGGAAAACACAACATAAAAGTTACTTTTACTCATAGAAAAACAACACCATATTTCCCTGTCAACCTTTGCTGTTGGGAATTTCAAACTTTTTGCATTTTTTCCCTGTGATTCTTTGTCGACCCAAGGGACAGGCGTTTACAACATAATTTACTTTCAGCGTGTCTCTGTAAATCATTGTAATACTTTCTATGGCCAGTGGAAAAAAAAAAAAAAACAAAAAACCAGCACTTTCAAGTTAGATGGACAATACACTTTTCCAAGATTTCAATAGAGAAGCAAACCACACCCCCACAAACATTTCAGGAGGGCAACACAGACATAGAGAGGTACACGCACAAAACATATTTTACAAGGGCTTTATATGATTATTTGATTTTAGAGGTTGTACTATTTATTGGGGAATATTTCTTGAACTGTATTTACTTGGAACACGTGGAGCATAAAAAGTGTCTTGGTGGAAAGATTATGGGCACAAAGGTGAAAACACAAACTTTTTGGTTTTGCAGAAGGCCGTATTTTTATTTTATTCTTACTGTTCTTAAGACCTGTTGTTGTCACTGCTGTTGTACAGGCTTAACAATGTTGTCTCAGATTATGTGCTTTAAGCATAGACTACCATAAAAAAAAAAAAAAAGAAAGATGGAAACCTGTAGAGCCTTTCAGCCTCACTTTTTGAGACTGCTGCTAATATCAAGGCTCATTCAGTTTTACATTAGAACTTGATGACTTGCACACTGGTTGAACCTTCACCTTTTACAACCTTAATGGGGATTTATTAGCTATTTCACAGTGTGTAAATTTGAATCTAGGTCAGATGAGGAAGAAAAATAGGGCAAATCTGGGCCTTAAGTATAACCTGCATATAATATATCAGGTTAAAAAAAAAAGGTGCAAAATTAAACAGATGATTAAAAGTGTCTAGAGCAGTCAGAGTCTGAAAAAAGAGCTTGATAAATTAGGGGTGTATATAGGGTGGTTTTTCTTTTTTTTTTTTTTTGGAGTTCAAACTCAGGTGACTGGTGAAAGTCTGGTTTCCACACAAATTCAGCAGATTAAGGAGTTAAAATAGCTTGTTAACCTGTTTCTGCTAACTGCTGGCAAGAGGAAATGTAACACAGGTGGGTTTGATATTCCCAAGATTAAAGCTTTTGTCTACCATCAAATGTTCACCACATTAAAGCCGTTTTAATGAGGTATTGGAAGATAATGAATGTAAGCCTCTAATTCACTGCAGAAGAGACAGGCTGACCCTGCTTTCACCCCGTTGCAGCCAGGTATCTGAACCAACATATTACTCACACTTAGCCCAAAAGAATGGTTATGAAACAGCCACTACCTGCTGCCGCTGTCATCTGCTAAAAATATATCTGGTCCAGGTGCCTGAACTTTTTCTGCGTGGTACCTGGGAATTTTGACATCATATGTTCCCTGAATGATGGTACCCATCCCTTACCAGCTCTTTTAGGAAGACTATCCAGAGGGAAGGTTTTTTTTGCAACGTGTGTGTATAGGGAATAAGGAGGGGGAAAATGGGTACAAATTAAGGTTATTGCTTAGTTATCACTCATCCTGATATTTAATGATGCTCAGAAAGTCAATATCTGGAGTGAGAAAAGACTGGAAAGGTCTTTCTGGTTCATCTAGTTTTGTACTTACTGTTTGATGGATCCACCCTCCCGCTAAACTAAGGTACACTGTCTGTTTAGTTATTCTTAATAGAATAAGCTCCAAATAAAAATAAAATAAAGATCCTGAAAGGTTCTCCAAACCAGATTTATTTTGGCATGCATATGCAGGAAACTATGTACTGTAGCAAGTTTTAAATACTGTATTTGGACACTAATTCTCAACTGCCGTCATCAGTTTGCTGACAGCCATCTGCTTGGACCCTGCTCCTTCCTCCCGTTCAGCACCGTTAAAGTAAAATATTGACAGAAACAACTTCTGCAGCAAAAGTGGAAAAGTTAATAACATAACTGAAGTCACACAGGATTTTTCTCTAATGTTCTGGAGCTCTCCTACAATTTTGTTTTACTCACGCCTTAATTTAGAAGTGTCCCACCCGGCTTAAAAATAGGAGGTTGTGTAGCCAGCTATCTTTAGATGACACAGGTTACCGTGGAGAAATCTACAGCCTTAAGTGCCGACTGGATAGCTCATGTGACTTAATACCAATGAGCACTATACATGCTTCTGGAGAAGCTGCCACACCAGGAGGTACGTCATCAGTCAGAGCCAGGAAAAGAAGTCATCACAGCAAGGTCGTGACAGTGGCTGCCAAAAGGTGCAATGGCACACACAGCAGATTGATGTAATTCCAATTTACCTGCAGAACCATTCTGAGCAGTGATGTAAAGAGCCCACACAATCCTTTACATCATGCTCACTGCACACTGCTGGCTCAGTGCTCTCGGAGGTGCCTTGACAGTTCCAGACAGACCCTGAGCTTCCTCGGTCTGAGATTCTTTTTTTTTGTTTATAAGTACATGGCTTGCCATGTTTCCTACCTTAATGAGTCTGTTCAGCACAGAGCAAGCTCTACCTTCAGACTTTTGCATGAAATGTCATTAAAGCTCTTGCACAGGTCACAGGGCAATGCACAGTGTAAGACTTGGCCACTAATTATTTCAAGAAGAAGAGTGAACACGGGCTCATGTACACACACACACAGATATACATTCATATAAATAATTTATTTATCATACCTATTTATAATACATGAATCTTTTATATTTTATGGTGATACCATCGCTGTTTGCAGATTTACATCTCTTATTAAATTCCCCGCACAACAAAACACAATACCATGGAAATATATAGCCCTCCAAACTGATTCAAGGCTTCTAATCCAAGTGGTCTTACCGTATGCAATATTCCTTTCTAAATTGTGCCATTACATCCCACAAATTGACTTGCAATGAAAAGTAATTTCTTTTTATTCTCCTACAGCTTTGTAGGAGAAAGGAAGAAAGAATCTATCCCATAAAGAACAACACAACAGTTTTCAAGCTGAACTCTCCAACATATACAACTGTGGCTGCTGTTCTGCAGACAAATACACATCAAACCTGAAGTCATGCCTGTGAAGAAGATGAGTATGTTTACTACATTGAAGAGATCAGCAGTATATGTAGTGGAGAAACTAAAGCCTTTGGGCAGATGAAAAAAATTCTAAAATGTCTACTTTCCAAGCAGAAAATTTGACTAGTGATGCAGAGAGCTTAGCAGAAGCTAAAAGAAGATGACAGTGCCTCATTGCCAAACCCAACACTTGAAAATAGGAACATTAAATTTATTTTTTTTTTCCCTGAAATGTTTTCAATATTTGACCTGTTATTTTCTTTCCATAGAATTACACTAAATCTCGGAGAGAGTGCATTGACTCTCACTTCTTGCCTGAGGCAGGTCAGAGTGCAGGGTGAGGGAGGTGCGCACCAAGCATCCTGAATGGTGGGAACAGCATTGAGCAGCTTCCTCTCCACTCTTACTGGCTGCTGCCTTCTCCATTCGTGCCACTTTGTCCCTCACTTAAGGCTGATCTCCCCAAACCTTATTGAAGTCCTCCATAATGGTGCTCCAACTCGTCAACAACTCTGCTTCTCTTCAAAAACCCTTGCAGCTCTGTTTGTCCCCTCCTCTCACATGCTGAACTACATAGCTGGAAGTCCCCACATTACCTGCATTACCTTAAGCATAAAATTAATGTTTGTCTTCCTTAAGTAGTTCTTAGAATGAAAAGTAAGAGTTCACTGAGAAAATACCTGTTATTTTAAACAGATTACCACATGTGAGGTGAGGATGGCTTACCAGTCTCATCTCTTTAGCTTACCATATCTCTTTTATGGTCTGTAGCTGAGGCAACATCAGAAAGCCACAGGCAGAAACCACATAAAGAGATTAAAGATGTGACTGGGAGAGTCAGGAGGAAGTGCTCCTGTTCATTTTCTTGTGCATGTTCTTCTGAAGGTATAGCCAGAAGTATCTCCTGCACAGGTCCCTGAATTTCCAGATGGACCTTTAGAGGTTCCTATGTATTTTCCAAAAGCAAAAAACATCAGCAAACTGGAAAAATACTCAAAGAAGAAAAAACAGGCATGACAGAAAAGCTATGCAACACCATTGCTATTGCTTCAGTCAGACAGTTTTCCTACTCTTCATCTGTAGGGGAGAAGCACAAGATCCTCTAGTTCCAACCCCTCTACCATGGACATGGAAACCTGCCATTAAACCAGGGTTCTCAGAGCCCTGTTGAACCAGGCCTTGGACACTTCCAGGGAAGGAGACTTCCACAAACACATTTCTAGTGATCAAAACATTATAGGAGTGAAGAATGTCATACTGAAAATTATTTTACTTTTACAACATCTTTAACTTGAATGATGAACTAGAATCATAGAATGGTTTGGGTTGGAAAGGATATATAATTATCTAGTTCCAACCCCCCCCTGAACTGAGCAGGGACATCTGCAACTAGTGCAGGTCACTCGGAGCCCCATCCAACCTCACCTGGAATGTTTACAGGGATGGGGCATTGCTGGGCAATAAGGGCTTTTTTTTCTCTAGTCTAAATCTACCTTGTTTTAGTTTAAAACCATCACCCCTTGTCATTGTCTCCAGGCTGAACAACCCCAGAGGTTCCCTAATTCTTGACGTAAGAGATGTCTTTATTAATAAAGTGCTTATAGGACACAATCAAGCTTTCATAATGGGGTTAGAAACTTAATTTAAGTCCTACAACTAAATAATACAATGAAGAGATAAAATATGATACATTTTGGATATTAAAAGGAAAAAAAAAAAAATCTGTTGATTATTTATACACAAGTCCAACTGTGGAAAACTGTTTTCTGTTGTGACACGGTGAAGTCAGAGAGATTTGGACACTTCACCATGAAGAGCTATTCACCAGAGGTGTAGAGCATGAATCTCTATGTGCTCCCACCAACACGGCATGCTGCTAGCACAGCGTCCATTGGAGAAACTCCAATTCTTCAACTTCCAGTTGTGACCCAGGTCTGCTAGGAAAGTTCCTTGCTGTAAAACTCTGGCCAGGAGTCCAATCAAAAAGCTGGTAAATCACAGAATCACAGAATTATTGAGGCTGGAAAAGACCTCTGAGATCAACAAGTCCAGACTATGACCTATCACCACCACAGGTAGCTGTAGACAGCGACAAGGTCCCCCCTGAGTTTCCTCTTCTCCAGGCTAAAGAACCCCAGCTCCCTCAGCCTCTCCTCATAAGAATTTCCCTCTAGTCCCTTCCCCAGCCTCGTTGCTCTCCTCTGGACCCGCTTCAGCACCTCAGTATCTTTCTTGAAGAACTGGACACAACACTTGGGGTGAGGCCTCACCAGTGCTGAGTACGGGGGGGAGCATTACATCCCTAGTCCTGCTGGCCACACTATTCCTGATACAAGCCAGGATGCCATTGGCCTTGAAAAAAGAGGAAAATCAGTAAAGATCTTTTCTATATATATTTCCCAGTGAAGAGTAATAGCATAATACAAACTGCTTCTTGGTTTAGCATCTTCGATGCCAGCATTTATGTCAGCTCAGTCTTCAGAGCTGACAACTGACGTCAATGGAGAATCTACAAGATTTCTACTAGCAAAAGTCTCAGAAAGGAGATCATCTATTTTCCCAGCAAACTGAATTCTTCTCCCCGACTAACACACGATACAAAGGCATAATCCACTCTGCATAGCTGTATCTAATTGTAAGGTCACACCTTTCTTTAATGAGTTTTCTAAAAGTTTATGGCAAGTTTCCTTAGCGACACAGGTAGGGTTTCATTGATGTCCAGCCAGGGCTGTCATTATAAGAGAATGGGGTTCCAATTTCTGATTAATGAAAATTATAATTACGTACAGATAAGGGGAAGAGCGTGAGAGAGCACGCACAAGAGAGATGTTTCCATGTTACTTTAAACAAAGAAGAGTTAAGGCCTTATCTTAACTATGCATTGGCACTGCAATGCGAAATGGTCATGCAAAATTAATTTTTAATGTGTTCAATTTATATTAAAAATTTCTGCAAGTGTGTGAATTTTTTTTCTAAGGCTGGAGTGCTACTTCATTTACAATATTCCCTGAAGGTGTTTTTTTTTTAAAGAGACTCTTAAACTGAAGCCATTTTAAGGGTTTTATGAGACATTATGTGAGCTTTCATATGCAAGTTAGTCGTTAAGTACCAGATATTATATTCTGTAATATGCTTAAGTGATATTAGAGTCTGTATATAGCCTGCAGTAATGGCTATTGCTGCTTTTTTAATTTATCAAGAAAATGTTGCTTAAATAAGGAGCAAATCAGTACTTGGGTGTAGAAAATATAAATGTAAAGGAAGTAACAATATTGTTGTGACATACTTTGTACTCTCAGCTTCACTGAGGAGCTAATCCAAGGTCTACTTTCTCCTGCTCCTATTGACACACGTGGTAATTCCCATATACACAGTGCTGGACGTATGCAAAAAGAGAACCGAGTCTCACTAAAGAGGGTACAGACATTTCTCCTCGAGACTTCATGAGAATTAATATTATGCCCCTGGCAACTGGATTGTTTTGTATGATTCCTGGCATTCAAACAAAGTAACATCTCACATTTGGACTTAAACGAGTGAAGTCTTTGAATGTTCAGCCTACAAAGAGAAATGTTTTTGTTAAGCTGGATTCACTGGTCAAGCTATAAAAGCTGGCATATAAGAAAAAAAAAAAAAAGAAAGAAAAAAAGACAGCCCTCACATGGTGAACAAACTTGCTATTTTTTGTCTCTTCCCCTCCCCTTCAAGAGTCAGATGAAGAAGAAGAAAAAAAAATAAAAAATAAAAGAAGCCTTTACATTGACAAGCTTGTAGAAATATAAAAGTCTCTTGAGTTTCCTTTCAAACATTCCTCTTGCTCCATGTCCTGATGTGGAAATAAAGTACTTCTGTAGCCGTGCTGCAGAGATGTGGGATGCAGGCATGTTTTACTCTGACAACCTTTGGCAATGACACCTTAGTTTGGCCACAAAATCCCCCATCTGCCCCAATCTCTGTGTGGAGCCCCAGCTTGACAGCAGAGCTCATTCTCGTTAAAACATTCCTCCTCTAACCACGGACCACTCTTCTGTGCCCAGCTGCAAAGTTCCACTTTCATGCAGAGTTATGATTGAAGAAATGTATTTCAAATGAAAAATAATCTTTTCCATTTTCTTTCCCTCTCCCAGCTGCTGATTCCCACCCTGATTCCTGTTCTGGAGCTGTGATTAATATTTTTTTTTTTTCTTTTTCAAATAAATTTTAATCACATCATCCTTCTCTCTCCTGTCTCTGCCTCTCCTCCCCCTCCACTTCCCAGTCCTCCTCACAGCTGCGGATCCTCACTCCTCCTTCCAGTCGCCATCACTGTTGTCCCCACTCTCCTCCCTTCTCTGGCTCACTTAAATATTTCAGAAGCAAGTAATCCAGCTTCATCCAGGCTTTATGGCATTGCCTCTCCTCCTGTCTGCACTTTTCCTCACTGGCTGTCCTCGGGAGGAACGAGGCCCTTGGCAACCTCCAATCCATCTCTTTAATGAACCTGCTCACAAACGAGCATCAAGTTAGGCACCAAATCAGCAACATGGTCCTCAGCAAGCTCCAGGAGAGGGATTTGAGGACCCTCCGCTGATAAGCAGTTGTGCAGGGAACACATGGGCTCTCCAGAGTGATGTAGTGAAAGCCCGGGATAAACATCTCCAGGCTCTCTCCGCCTGGTCTCCGCCTGTCCAATGACCTCACTCAGAGAGCCTGAAATCTGGTTAATGCAAAAAGTCAGTGGCCCAGAGGGACCTTCCTGGCGAGGAGGAGTTGGCCAGTGAGCAGCAGGTCTGTGCTCCAGGGGTGGGGAGGTCAGGACAGGGTTAGTCCCATTCCCTTGCAGGATGAAGCCTCCCTTGGCCATGCTTTCATGGTTTATGACGACTATGAAGTCTCTTCATGGACCAGGAAACTTGGAGCCAGACTTCAAAGTCTACAGTAGCTATCAGGAGAACTCTGTATTCACCAGATGAGAAACTATTTTTCCTTTCACCACAAAATTCTCATTGATGGCTCCTAAGTCTAAGGATGAGGAAAATACGGTGGTCTCTGAGGGCAATATGGTGGTTGTTACTGTCTACAGCCCATGTATTGTGATTTCTTGTGGTTAGAGGGCAAGCTGCTGCTGCAATCTCCTCATCACCCCTTCACTGAGGTGACTTTTTCTTTTCTCTGGGGACGTCCCTGCTGTGGATTCCCACCTTGTCCGGCTGAGCCAGTCACAGTGTTGGCAGGTGTATGCAGGTTTGACCCTTTCTGTGGCAAAGCCACAGGGAGCTTGGACTGAAGACTAACAGAAGAAAATAGAACAAAACAAAACAAAACAGAGAGAAAGGAGTAATAAATATAATAAGCCCGTCAACAACTGAATCACCTCCCGTCCCCAGTCTGTGCTGTGCTCCCTCCCTGTGGTGACCCCCAGCATCAGTCTGCTCTGCTACAAGACCCTCTTCCCCAGCTGCTCCTGGGCTCTGATTTCAGGAGCCAACTTTTATCCAGTTTAAAGCTCTTTCATATGGTCCAAACCATTTTACCCTTTTCCCCAAGGAGATCTGTGGAATTCTCTGTGTGGAGGTTTCCTGTTGGTGTCCGTGTGGTCAAAGGGCAATTAGGTTTTTCTACGGTCACCAGCTTTGGTCCTACAATTCAGAGCTTGAACTGGCTTAATCCTAGATTGGCAACACAGCATCTGCTTCTCTTCTTCCTCCCACCCCTTTCACATGCATGCACAAAGCCTCTCTATACTAATAAAATATTTTTCCATTTTTTTACCTGATTAGTCTGGTCCACGTGCCTTTGAGTCTATTTTGTGTGTTCTCTCTATGCGTGCATAGATAGGTATGCACATACGTGTATGTGTGTGCCAAAGTACCTTCCCCTGGTTATATACAAACAGATGTTTATATATAGAATGCATGTTATAAATTTAAATTGATACAGGAACATAAATCTGAATAAATCACAGCTAAGCTGCAGCTTAAAATAAACATTCTGGGGAAAAAAAATAAATAAGCAAATAAACTTTTTTTTTTTTTTTTTTTTTGGCAGAATGTTTATTTATTTAACAACAGCGATGCAGTTGCTTACACTTTCTACAAATGTTTTATCTCTTCTTCCTCCGCACCTGTCCCTGAGTGAATAGAGCCACATCTGTCTCATCTTGGCATAACAAGTACACATCTACATCTGTGAAAGATGATTCCATTTTTGAAGGAAACACTGTCTACTTTTACACTCCTGCAGTCTGCTAGAAATTATTACACAATGGATTTTGTGTCTTGCAGGAAGGCTGCTAAATAGTGAATAGCGGGTTTGGAAATGATACAACAAAAGTAATGCCCTACTTTAACAAATAGATAGCTAGATGTAGATAAAAATATATATTTATTCTAAACTTTATGGGTAAGATAGACACACTGATTAAAGCTACCTTCAATTTACTGTTTCTCACATAGCGGACTCTCACTTAAAAAGCCCAGGAAATGGGAACTGTGGAGAACAGGGGTAGTAATGGGATATAGATGATTTCACCCGTTAGCTGCCGAGTAAAAGCCTAGATAAATTTGGTAGCGACTGAAAAAATAGCTGATGGCTGTTTATTAGCACATATGAAATAAGATACTGGGCCTCTCTGGACAACAGAAGGTGGGGTTTGGATCATTTTCCAGAGGTCTCCTACTGTAATATCCTTGGTTTGACCCTTCCATGTGTGCTGGGGAAATGTAGCCCACCCCCTGCCCAACCTGAGCCAGGGCACAGCAGGATGTGGTGGGAGGGTCCATGGCCAGGCAACTTGCAGTGGTGGTCATGGTGTGTGAAGCCCCTTGGTCCTCTGGGAGAACCATGCCTTGGCTTTAGGGTCCAGTCGTAGCATCAGTATTGACAGAGGGCTCTCGGTTTAGAGCAGCCACACGCTATCCAGGGTTAGGTTATTAATGACATTGAGTAGCTCATTAAATAAATGAGGAGGTGAGCTTTGGCTGATAGAGTTAAGAGTTTAATGAGCTAAAATAGTGAAATAGCCGAAAGCTTCTTGCTTGCTGTATCACCAGTGATACTGAACTGATAAGTGGCAGTTGTTATGCCCTTCTTTTATGGGCTTGACTGTCAAAGCTGAAGTAAAAACAAAGGTGAAGTGTCCCGAAGCTCCTCTTTCACTGTTATATTTCCCTCACCATTGCTACTCACCCCGCACACAGCAGCTCTTGCAGTGATGTACTGGAAGCTGTAAAAACAGTGCAGGAGGATGACTCACCCAGGCAGGTTTTACTCAGCTTCTCACCTGGAGGGATTAGCCCAGGGAGAGCATTAATCCAGCACATTTATGGGACTTCTGCTATCTGCTATGGACTGTGTCATGCCTTGTGCCAACACGTCTGTGTCTGCTGACTGACCAGATAACGCAGTATTTTAAATCCATAAGGATGGCAGAGAAATTTCACTGCATAATGAGGCCTGGCCAGGAAACAGAAACTTTGTCTATGGAGAAAATCTGCCTGTAGTAAAATTTCCAGTCACTGCTTTCCATCACTTCCTGGTCATTTTTCACCCTTTGCCAACCTGGAGATCTGTGCAAATCATAAGAAGTCTTCCTTGCTTTTTCACTCACTGAGAGCTTTCAAACTCACAAAAAAAAAAAAAAAAAAAAAAAAAAAAAAAAACAAAAATGACAGTGTTGCTTTCAAAGACAAATGTCATTTGTCTCTCAGACTTTCTGTTACTTTTCCTTCACTATGTTGTGATTTCAAACCAATCTGAAAGGTGTTTAAATCAAATAGAAAACAATAGCTATTCAGGAATTTGTTTTAGGAAGTGAAATATTTTACGGAGGAAAAAAAAAAAATCCCAACCAGAATATATTATGAATTGGAATTAATTTAATGGTTTAAAACATATGTGAAGATTTAACAAAAAATTATCCTGGTTGCTGTACCATTCTATGACTCTTTGCATTGTGGAGAAGGTCAGTCCTTAGTATTTTGACAAACTGGACTGATGATTTTCTTTCAGGTCAAGCAAGGAAGGGAGAGCACAATTTGTACTCAGCGATGCAGTCCTTCTGTAGAGTATATTGAAGTATTGATACGCGGGTCTCAGATGCCATGATGCCAACCTTCTTTCCTCTATTTTTCTTTTTTTTTGCTGGGTTTCATGTTCTATCTTTAGGCTTTCTCAAAATTAACTGCTTGATTTACCCATCCTTGCTGGGAAGTTATGATTCATATCTTCCCTGTTTCACCCCCCCCCCCCCCCCCTTTCTTCTGCCAGACCTTTCCAACTCCCAACTGCTGTTCTATCTTCTATATTAAGCACCCCAGACTCTGATGTACTTGACAGTGCCCTGTACTTTAAACACGCACACACAAAAGCACACTAGTGATCTATTTTCTACCATGTGACATACATACACCAAACTTCAGACTACAGACCTTTCACAATCTTAATAAATGCCTTATATTTAATTTTCTATCTTCACTGCTATTGTTTTTTATATATATATTTATTTCTTTTTAAGGAATGAAAAAAAAAAATCATTGAGAGTTATATAATGTGCATTATTTACTTAATAGCTGTTCTGGTCTATTGGGTAAATATATAGTCAGGCAGTTTTTAAAAACACGTATTACATACCCAAGAGACCAGAGAGACTCTGAAGGAGCTGTTCCAGTCTATTGGGTAAATATGCATCTAGGCAATATTTCAAAATATGTTAAAACTCCTTCACTGCCATTCTGGTCAATTGGTTAAATATGTATTTAGGCTTCTTTTTTTTTTAAATGCCTTTTATGTAGCTGATAGACTGAAGAAACTGTAACCGCTGAATATGTTTTCATAATTTTTTACCTATGGGTAATCGCTTGTAGTTACATCCCATACTTCAGCTCTGTCCCCTGCTGTGGCATCTATTGCATCACTAAGGAAGAGCCGTGTGTCACAGGCACTGTCACCGAGAGCCGTGGCACAAGCGAGAGCTAATACAAATATTTTTACATGTCAGCAACGTTATGAATGACATTAGTCCTTCAGATTGCCATCCTCGCTCACAGAAGGCGATGCTCCAGATACGTTTTTCCTGCATTTGGCTCTCTGTCAGTGGACTGACACACTTTGCATTGTGCTGCGCTGGTTAGAATGATGGATATTTTTAAACCAGGCACATTCTTCGATATTCAGAGGCACAAAATGGTATTCTGAAGCCCTGCTGTCAATTCTGGGGTTGTTTATACGAGTGAAGTTTAGCATATGCTTAAGTATGAGCTAGACCAGGGCTCAACCAAGAGGACTTATATTGCTTTGAATTTAAATACATGATTGATTTTTTATATATATATACATGCCTCCAAAATCTTTTTAGGTGTTCAAGGTGCTAGGAAAATCAAATCTGATGGCTGAGCTGAAACACAAGTTTTGGAAAATCTTAATGTAAAGTAGCTGTGACAGATGTTAGCATGCTGGGGTTTGTACAACTTCTGCTATATTTCAGCTGAAGATGTATATTTACATCTAGGTCTTTCTGAGTGAGCTCTGGTGAGAAATTTATCCAGTGAGAGAAACAGGGCTTTACAGTGGCTCAAAGAAGGCAGACAAGGAAGCTCTTCCAGGCTTGTTCTTATTAAACCACAGCTTTCAAGACAATGTATAATTTGGTTCCCTCTTTGCTTTGCCTCCTGTTATGGGTCAGACATCTCCATTGAACAGCTCTTCTAAATTAATCCAAGTTTTATTGTAAATACAGGACTAAACAAATATCTCCTCCTTTTATCCTCACTGCATGAACTGACAGTATAAATTCCTTTTCAGTTCATTCCTTAATGATAAATTATTAGCTCTCCACATAGAATCGATCATTGCATTCCTGCAATGGTCTGTTCATCTACACAATATCTTCATCTGCCTGTGCTGATAAATATATCAGGAAGGAAAGGTCTTGGACTGCAAGGAAAGCTGAGGACCCACATAGAGAAAGCAGGCAAAGTTGTCTACTGCTAGTAGGTGGATGGTCTTGATCTATGGCAGAGCAAATGCTGGTATTTGAAGTCCACCTCTTGTTGTTTCAGGACAGGTTTGCATTCTCCCTTTACAGCAAAAGTATGATACTCACCCATCCAAGTACTGCAGAACTTGCTCAATCCTCCCTTTTTTTCTGTGTTTGTGTTTGGTTTGGTTTTTTTATCTTTTGAGGAGATTTTTAGGTAGTTTATTACAATTCTTAATAATTTGTAGTTCCTTGTATTGGTCTTTTTTATGTTTTCCTCCAATCTCCTTTTTCATTAATAAGAAAGCTCTCATAAATATTTCCCTCAAATGCGTTTAGAAAGTTAAAAAGTTAATTACATTAACTAACTAGTTCCTACTGTGAGGATGGAAAAGACAAAGAGGCAGAAATGAGCACAGAAAAATGAGAACTACACATATATGCTCACCCATGACTAAGGGCAGGTACATGTGTATGTGGGGATGGAAATACAAAATTGTTGGGGTATGGTATTACAAACAGGCACATACTAAGCTAGAAATATTCTTGCTGAAGTCAGTAGGGATGCTTAAATTTAAGCAAAGTGTAAACCTTTGCAGATTGGAGTAAAATGATGTCACTATTTCAAATAAATCCACTGCTTTGTTTTGCATTAATGCAAGTTTAATTCCGAGGATTTTTAAAAGAAAAACAAATGTGCAAAAATATTGATAAGAATTCTGACAAGGAATATTAATAAATGGAAATGTTGATAAGAACTCTGGATAAATTCGATGAGTTATTGCCAAAATAAGTAACTTTATTATCCAAATTATTGGACCAGCTGTAATGCTAGTATAAAAATAACAGTGTATTTGAAGTGATGCTATGTCACTCACATAATTTCATAAACAATGATGAAATCCCATCAGAATAAGAAACATCTTGTCTGTCAAACATTATGAGATGCTTTCCAGACCTACCAGTATATCCAGGCCTTTCCATTAATAAGTACTACACAGGCTTTTTTTTTTTTTTTCTTTTGAAATCATTGAGCTGGATGTCGGGAGATGCTCTCAACAGGAACTGTTGCTGTGTAACATACTCAACCCTGAAATGTGATTCTATTTTTATAATACAAGGATCCCTGCTGGCTTAGGGGAGTGCTGGTAGGTACTGTGTTCAGATCCGGATGCTGAGCTTATTCTGGAGAAAGGGTAAAATTCCATTTTTATTAATATTCCACTTTGTTGGAGTTGGCAGGGACCAAGGGGTTGGCTTTTTTCACCAATTTATTTCATAAGTTCTTGGTGAGGTTTTCCTTTTCAAAGGTGAAATGCAGGTAAACCGTAACTGGAGTATCTGAAATAGCTCTGCCAGACTGCTTCACTTTTGCCCATTGAGCCATGTTCACACTTCTCCTCTAGATAATAAACTAACATAACCATTTTTGTAAAAAAAATATTACTGAGCTAAAGTACTTAAAATAAGTAAAAGAAGAATAAAGTAAAAATAAAATAATTTAAAAATTAAATAAAATGAAAACAAAATAAAATAATTAAAATAAAATAAAATACTTATACGTGTATTACCTATCTTTACATTACACTAAGTATATACAGAAGAAACAGTCACTTTTTGCTTCATAGCCAGGAGGCTTCTCTGCTTTTATATGGCAGTAATTGTAATAGAGGGCAGGATACTGGGTTAGCCTCCTCCCACCAGAATCTGACTTGGCAATTGCAGTGATCATAGGAATATTCTTATTGTATCAAAATGTGTGACAGCCTTGTGATGGACACAAATGGGGGGTGAGATCAGACCCAGTTGCATTAGATTAAATGGAAATGTGATGTTTTCAACAGTCAAAAAATACTGGAGACATCATCAAAGTTATCAGTGCCCATCTCTCCACAATCTCTACTATGATCGTTTTGTTCCGTTACCATTGATCTCCTACAAAACAGAAAATTAATTTAAAGGAGGAAAGATCTTCAAATATTTAAATCTGAATATATGTGTGGACTAAATGCAGACTGAGAGCTAACAGCTTATTATGATAACTCGGATGAGCACTAAACCTTCAGCCTGGGCCAAACCTCATGAAGATTACAAAGACAACCTTGCACTGACTTCAGTAGACATGAGTTTAAGCCAGATCTTGAATCTTCCTCTAGATTTGTGCCCACACATGTTTTCTTCTTGTACTTTTTCTTGTCTCAAAGTTTGTTGCCTCTGTCGCCAGGGACAACTGATTTGTGGTGTCCTTTGGTCAAAGCAACTGGAGCCAAGAAGGGAAAGAGAAAAATGCTGGTTGATGTGGAAGTGCAGGTAAATACCCCGGGCACAGAGGAGATATAGCACATCAGGCAGCACATTTGTTAGCTTAGCAGTGACCCAGGTTTATCTAACAGGCATTTACTTTGTTTCATGTGATGTTAATTGAACACAGTATCGTAAAACTGATAAAAGGAGTTGATCCATTGAAGTTGGCTGAACTCAAGCCACTTCCATACTCTGCCACCACCTGTAAGAGAAAATAAAGGCAGTACAAAATACCTGATTCTGCAAGTCAGTCTTGATGTACTGACTTTCCCCCCAAAAGCACACACTAGAATATCCAGAGTCTCCTTTGCTTTTGAAATATGAGTCTTTCTTTCCTTAATCTGCTCTGGACAATGCTCACTAACTGAAATGGGTATTTTCTGTTACCATTAAATTCCAGAGTTTTGCTCTTTTTCTCTGACCTCTGCAATGCAGCAGTGGAGGCAGAGAGTCCTCCTCGGGATTTCACACCAGAAAAAAAAAAAAAAAAAAAAAATCAAGAAGCACCATGAATACACCATCAGCACTGTCATTGCTTCTGGGAAGACCAAGGGAAGGACACCAGGACTGGGTTGTCCTCTGTACATGGAGACACATTCCCAGTTATGAGGGGACCCCGGTGAGAAAGATGCAGATCCACCATAGCCACTGAGAAAAATTCAAAAGGGGATTGGAAGAGAAAAGCCCTTCTAGTGCCAAAAATGACTCTTACACTCATATCTGTGGCACACATGGATGGACTGAGCTCCAGCACATCTGAGCACAAGGCTTTTGCCTTCAGGAGCTGGCGAGGCCAAGGCTGGAGTAACAACTCAGCACCTCTCCATCAGGGAGCAGAGAAGCCATCCAGCTTAGTGGAATGCTCTTATCTGAGAGCATAGATGTGGTTCTTGCAGGATTTTTCTTTTCCTAATTTTAGAAAAAATGTTTAGAAGAGAGGTACTTCCTTACGGTGCAGCACGTGTTAGCCACTGAGAAGGGGTAAACATAAATTCTGGTTTTTAATCTTAGACCGTATTATTCTGAAACCAACTTAATAGGCAATGAGCACAAGAGCTTGTAATACTGAACTTCAAAACCCCACCAACTTTTGGAATTATTAGTGAGCATATGTTTAATGGGAAACGGACGATCCGACTCGTCATATTGATTGGCTTAAGATCAGGTGACATTGTTTTAAAGTATCTTTAGAGTCCTTCATTCGATTCTTAGCTACAGTCTAAGCACTTGAAAAACCCATGATAGGCGTATTTGTATGACATATAAGAATTTAAGTATTTATCTCTAAAAGGCGAGTTTCCTTGCTTGTGAGAAATTTTCTTACTGGGAAGGTTTCCAAAACCCCTCTCATGTAGCTTCATGGAATTTTCTCAGCTCTTGTGTTTGCTCCTTCTCCACACCTCTTCCCCAGTGCAGAGAGGCACATCTGTCTGTTTTCTGCCTTATCAAGCAGACATCTACATCTGTGAGGAAAACTCCACTTCCTCAGCTAAAAACCTGTATCTGATTGTGGTAATAAAGCACTACTTCCTCAGTTCAAAACATACATCAGACAGGACCAATTACTTCAAATGACTCATAGCAACAGGCAAAGCAATAGTCGTCTTTTCAAAGCCTTTGAACTTCTACTGCTTCAAAGGTGTACTAAAACGTGGTTATGAGGCGATTGTCTAAAATTGCCAAATTACCAGTTTCCAAGCTTTGACATTTGTTATTTTGAGCAACTAAAGGAAAGAGGTTCGTTTGCCTGCTGAGAAAAAGAGTGCAAAACAAAAAAGATATTTCCTAGGTGAAGAGAGCTCTTAATACGATGCATTCTTGAACACAAACCAGAAAAATACTTATGCTTCAAATTAATCGAATAATATAATTAGATTATCAAGCAATACACAACTATAATGCAAAATGCAAACAATATGAGCCAAAGCTACTGAGTTTAACAGGCTTTTAATCACATCCTGGAGGTCAGAGAGGCCCAAAGTGTTATTAATGGCAAACAAAGCTTTTCACCTTTAGGTCACCAATGTGAATGTGGCACAGGTTGGTTCTGACTGAACATCATGACCATCTGGTAATTACTGGTGAGAGACTATCTGACATGGGCTTGTGGCCTCAGCAGACCCGAAGGAGAGGTATTTGCAGACTCTGGCATGAGCCACTGCAACGGGCAGTGCTGGACAACATGGTGTCCAGAAGAAGACAGCTGATCCAACAGAAGTCAAAAGTATGTGCAACTAAGAGCTCTTACTCAGTAGGACTCTCAGTGCTTTCTACTACTTCCAAGTAGTATTAAGGAAGTTATGTAGTTAAAATTGCCAATTTAATTGTTTCTGATATATCAGATTCCACTTCTTATGTTGGACAGTGCTGACCCTGATGGTGGTGGCTTTCTTCTGACAAGAACCATGCACATTGATAGAGGTGCAATAAAATTTCTTTTAGTCGAGTTGATTAATAACTATACTTTAGATGGACTGATGATCCAGTCTCTGTAACTGTCATAATCATGAAATTAACTTTGAAAAAATAAGCTAAAGAAGAATCCTATACACTGAACATCATAAAGCCTATTATTATTTCCTACTGCTCCAAGGATCTTTGGGTCTTCATGATGCAACTGTTATTTAACTTTATCATTTTCCAATATTAAGATCACATTTAAATAAATATAGTTCAAATTCAATAATTTGTATTTCTGCTTGTTTCACTTTGATACTGAAACATTGAGTTTAATTGTCATTTTATCAAGTTTTTACCTGCTTTCTTAAGAATGAAGTTGATCAACATGTACTTAGATGGCACGTGATGCAACTTCTTATACTCCATGTTAAGTGACAAGGAAGGTCTGGCTCATTGACATCATGGTATCACTATGAAAAGATCATGCAAGGTGTATTTATCCATACGAGTGGACACTTTCACAAGACTGTAAAGAAAGAAGGGAGAGTTTTCACCCTCACATACTTCTGCATTTCATTTATATGTCTGCAAGTGTGGTAATATATCCTCTGAACTTCTGCTTTTAAAGAGCTCCAAATGTATTCAGATTTGTCCAGAACTTCTATCACAGCACTTTCTGGTTCCACTAGGTCATATTCACTTATCCTTGAGGAACCAGAGATTGTGGGTCTCCTCTGAGTCCATTTGGAATAAACACTAAGAGAAAGGACTCAAACATTCCTACTGTTTTTCCTGAGGTCTGAGTAGGAAAAGTCTGGGTAGATCCAGGTGAAAAACTGCTGAATAAAGTATTTATTTTCCCTTTCATTAGACCATATGTATTTGTTGATTAGTGTACTTTTAATAGAGAGAGGTTCATTCTCAAGAAAGTTCATTGTCAAAATTCAACACTGACAACTCAAGTTACCTCACCCAGATGGGACCGGACAGGGCAAATAAGATATAGTCCCATTCCACACCTGGTGTAACCCTTCAAGTCTATCTTTTCTTGCAAGTACTCACCTATATGAAACCAAAGAAAATACTATTCTATTAATGTTTGTCAATATCTATATTAAAAGCATTGTTTCTCTACAGATCTTGTCAGAAATTCTATGATCAATACGTTCAAACAACTATTCCAATAGAAAAAATGAAGCAGAAAAGAGGCAGAGAAAATTAATTTAAAAATTCCAGTAGTCACAGTGGAGATCTGTTCAGGGCTAGAAGTCACTTCTGGCTTTGGTAGGAAGAAAGCCCACAGGCACTTTTTGTGAGTAAGTTACATCTGTTCAGGCACTGCATTTTGCTAACACCATACTTTTGTTTTTTAGCCTGAAGATCCTTCAAGTCTAGCAGCTCAGATGCTTGCATCCGTCTGTACCCTTTTGGGTAAATACCTGTCACTTTAGGCAGTCTTCTCTGATTATCTCCTCCACAGTGAGATTCAGTTTGTCCCACTAACATGCTGCTTTCTTTCCTCTGGTATGTGGTCAGGTGTCACCAACCCAAGACTTTAGGCTTCACTCCAGTTAAGGAAATAACAATTCACTGGCCTTCGCTTGCTTGCAAAATTCAAAGGATCTCTGAGATTGTTTGATGGGGCAACAGAACATGCACTACCTGGCCAGTCTCTCTTCAACTAGTTTCTGTGCCTATCTCTTTGCTGGGTGTGTTTGGATGTGTACTGCTAGCAGACAGAGTAATAGTTTCATAGAGACCTGGCTTTGTAACCTTCTCTGATTAATAACTTTATGTACACGAGATGTGCATTTTTTTAGTCTCATGCAGCATTTGAGTTTATTACAATTATTTCAGCTGAAAAGAAATCCTTTCACTGTACTATTTCAAGAAGTCAAACAGTAAGTACTTTTAGAGAAAGCTAGGGCTTCGGCACAGCCCCATGTCAACAGAAATGCATTGATCTATCCAGGGGAATGCATTTTAAAAAGCAGATGTTCTTAAGCAACCACTGGTCACTAATCTGGAAGGACCAAGGAAACCTAATCAAGGTCTGTGCTAGAACTTTTAAATTGTCACTATAATCTGGACTAGTATTGGTATGATTTGGGTTGGAAGGGGCCTTAAAGATCATCTAGTTCCAATCCTCCTGCCATGGGCAGGGATACCTTTCACTAGACTAGGTTGTTCAAAGCCCAATCCAACCTGGACCTGGAAGTGTTCAAGGCCAGGCTGGATGGGGTTTTAAGCAATATTAGTTAAGTATTAACTAATTTCTCCCAGGTGGTATGACTTTCAAAATCAATATCTGGAAATAAAATTAAAAAGAGAAGCCGGCAGGAAAAGAAAGTGAAAAAGCCCTGAATCGGGCACTAATTCCCTTTCTGTACATAGATTGAACCTTTCCATATCAAAGAGCATTCTCTGTGTCAGGGTCCAGTCTATATTTTTCCCATTCTCCCAGAGAATACCCACCCACATACATAGATTTTATTGGTGACACCTTCATTTCTCCCAAAACATGTTCTACTGACACTTCCCTAGAAAAACACAGTATTAACATTATCATTATTCTTAGATATTGGTAGCATCTCTGGAAAAGGTTCAGCAGTCTGGAAAAGATGAGAAACACGGGCAGAGAGGATAAATTGCCCATGAATTTCCTTTCATCGCAGGACAATGAACGTGGAGAACCAGAGCACAAACAAGCATTTGGAGGAACTATGTATGTTCTCCATACTCGGATACAACTCTGAATGATGTTTTCTGTCATCCGCTGAGGATTTGAATTTACGAGCACGTCAGCGCATACATTTAAACTGAGGATGCCCAGATGGGGAAACCCTCTCACCAGCAGTAGGAAATACCCATCTGCTGCATATTAATACTCTTCAAGGGATTATTGTTTCATGCTGCCTGGCTGTTACGGTTGGCGTTCGCAGGCTGGGATCTAGGAGTGCATACCAGTGTGGTTCTGGAGTGAGGATTAGGTTGAGCCACTGTGGGACAGTGTCAAATTAGGGATGTTCTTTGAAAGCTCTGAGATGACCTGTTCTGAGCAGAAAGAATTTTGTTTAGCAGAGAGTTCCCTTACGGTATCAATTTGGTCAAATAATATGTTTATAGCACTATTATTAGATCAAGAGAAACAGTTAACTGAAACATGACATGTAACTGTTAAAAATTATCCTCTATCAAACATCAGCTAGGGACATTGAAAGGAAGAGTTGACGCTTATAAATAAAAAATGATGTAGAAATTAAACAAACAACCCATGGAGACTCTTTCAGGTTTTTTCTTTCCCCCTGTTTCTTACATTAAACCACACAGTAAACGCTCTTTGAATTGGAGAGGTTTAATCTATGTGCAGAAAGGGAATTAGAGGCTGATTCAGGGTTTTCTTTTTTGCTTTCTTTTCCTGGAGGCCTCTTTTTTATTTTCTTTCCAGGTATTGATTGTGAAAGTGATATCACACCAGAAGGTGCATTGATATGGTGTTGAGTAACAGAAAACTGCAAAGACTCCTTGCAGTATAATCAAAGCTTCTGTCCAAGCCCCACACTCTGATGAAATCCAATCAATAGGGACGATTAAATGACACATACAGAGCCATCAATATTAAATACAGTCCATTTCCTGTACAAGAGCAGTGCAATGTAAAGTGGACGAGATAAAACTTGAACAGGCAGGTTATTTACGACGCATATACAGTATTTAAGCAGTGATGAAAGTTGGAAGCATGCATCATTTGCATATTAATGAAAAAGCAAAATTAGCTTTTCAATGCACAGAAAATACACTTCGGTGGATTTGCAATGTTTCCAAACTTTTTAAAAGTTTTTTTTTTTTTTTTGGAGGAGCAAAGGGGAGTTGGCTCCAAATAGAAAAACTGTAGATTCTGCAATCTGTGATTTTAACAAGTCATTTGGTTCTCACAGAGCTTATTCAGAAGTCTAAACCATTTCCCTTTTGCCTGTGCAGTGGAAGGTTTTTTGATAATGCACTGCAACTTGTGTCTGTATTCTACCTCCAAAGGTGAGGAAGAGACCCCCCCAGGAAGAAGCAAATATGCATTATGGTAATGGTTGTGTTCAGCAACACAAACATTTAGGCACATCCGTGCTGAAGGGCAGCACAAGCTAACCAAAGCCAGAGCAACAAGTCCACGTGGAACGGTGCAGCATGGTGTCCTGGATGACTGGCATCACGGGGCCAAACGTGGGACAGCCACATTGGCTTGGGACTTCTCTTAACTCCCAGCTCCAGTCTGGACCTGAGCAGGCACTTCCAAAACTGAGGGATGCAGTGGCAGAGAAAACTGCTTAACTTGTGTGTACCAGCTTTGCAGCCACTGGCAACCACCTTGATTTTTATGCTAACTAAAAAAACCATTCATGTCCTGTGCTGCTCCTGATGCTGTCCTTTCTGTTATAAACCTGATCTGAGGAAATGGGAATGTAAAGTTGATTATAGATAAGAAACAAAGAACTTGGAAAAAGAAAAACCTGACTTCCAACAAGTCACTCCCAAGGGCAGTGGTTGTACCAAGAAGATGCCAAACACAAGTGACATTTGCCATGTTCAGATCACCAAGTGGCTGTTAGGGTTGCTGGAAGCCCTTGTGAGCTTGCCTTCAGAGATGCACTGAGGTGAGTGAGAGTTTACCACCTGAGTCCACCAGCTGAGAGACATGCTTTTTGGTAAGCTCTCTCTACCTCTCTGCTGTGCCACCTAAATTGCTTCCACAAGATCTTAGAGAGTCCATGTGTTGCAACCAGTGAAAACTGTATCTAAGAAGTCTGTTTTCCTTCTGACATTTTCCTCCACACCATGACTTTATGATGTGCAGGTGGGAAAACAAGAGAAAATTAGAGATTTACTAGCACTAACCAGAAATTGTTAAAAATAATAGAAATAGGTTGAAAGTATAGATTTCCAGCAAAATGGGCACTGATACCATGCTGCCTTTTGTTCTTGAAAAGTATGAGAAGGGATGAATAAATTCACTTCAGAGGGAAGGCAGACAAAAGCAGCAACAGAATAGTAGAAAGGTGCTGCTGTCCTACCCCTTAGCTCCACGTTGTTCCTTGCGTTTCACACATGAAATCTCATCATATTGATCGGTAAATGCATCTTCTTTTCTCCCTACTTTTTTTTTTTTTTTAACCATTAATTCATTCTTTTTCAACATTAACTCATTCTTTTTCAACATTAATTCATTCTTTTTCAACATTAAACTTTCAAAGTCCTTTTGAAGCTAACAGCTTATCACTGAAGTTTGCCCTGGTTTTAGTGGAAACCTAGTAGGACCGCTCACATGTTTAAAGTTAGTCATATATTTATGTCCTTTGTTGCATCAGGCCATAAATGCTTGGTATCTTCAGAAGAAAAAAACCTTCATTGTAACACGATCTAGGATTTTTTAAAAAATTCCTCAATAAAAGTTTTATAGAGAAAGTGAGCCTGAAAAATGTTCTTGGAGATGACACTACTCTCTGCCAGGACACTTTCACAAATAGTGTGGGGACAGAAGGTTGTTTGCCAATGAAAAGCTACTTTCTCTTGACAAAATTGAAAATTGATGACAAAGTGATTGGGTATTTCTCAAAATGCTGTCAAATGTAATGACATTGGGTGTGTTCCAATTAGTTTTGTAGGCTTTCAAGATACAGCTCTCTCTCCTTGCCTTATGTGTAAAAACTTTGCGCTGCGAGTCTACTCAGCTGAAGGACAGCTATGACTGCTACTGCTCCCAAAATTTTCCAGGGATTAAGACTGTGCTGACATATCCAGTCTTGACTAAATAAGCAACTTTCACTTTTCAAAACCTGAGCTTTCCTCTCTGGTTTGATGTGGTGTTATTTACACCTAGTGCAGGCTCATAGGTCGCTTTGCAGGCAAGCAAGTATGGTACAGGTTGCCGATAGGATAATGAAGTTAATTTTGTTTGATGCGTAATAAACTATACTCTTAGGAGATAAGAGGTGTCACAAGCCCCGGGGGGTGCGGAGCATCCCACCACCAGGAACAGGGGGGAGAGGGAAGACAAAAGGGGAGAAGGAAGACGAAAGCTACAACAACTTCAACATCTGTCCTTTTTACATTGACGGAGCTGGTAACCAAGATCTCCCTCTCTCCCTTGCTATCTAAAGTACAAACAACATAAAGCCAGGATTGGATTGATATGGAATGCTACATAAAATGTTTGCTTATAATTATTTCTAGCACCCTTTTGAAGCTTAGGGATAAAACATTTCTAATTATTCATCAGGACGTTGGAACTCCTAGGCCTCTGTAATAGGGATTTAGCAGAACAACAAATAACATACAGGGATCCAGATGAAAGGAGTGAATTTGAAGGGATTATTACCATAAAAAAGCAAATGACTATTTGATGGAGTTACAACAATACAGAGAGTCAGACAGGGATAGAGAAATAATGCTAATTGATAAATGCATAGCTGCTTAAGCTTTAATTTGGACTGTGGAATAGTTGTAAAATGAGTGATACCTGTAATTTCCTTTTAAAATAGATCACTCTTTTTGAAATTAATACATAAGGAAAAAAAAAACCCTCAAAAGCCTCTTTTCTGCACCCCTCCTCCAATTTTTACCACTTGCCATTGGACATTACTGTCACAATAAGCAATTCTTTAAAAGGCAGGACCAGAAACCTTGTATGGTGTTGGCTGACTTGCAGCTGCATGAAGATTTGCACCCCAATTGAGGATGGGGGCCAGTATGTCATCTGTAGAATCCTGTGATCTGCACACGTATGAACGCCACGGGCCATAGGAATCAAGACGCATTCAAGGAATGAATGTCAAAGTCTAGATTTTCTGTTCATTGCAACACATCACAAAATTTCCACGTGATCTTTATCATATTCAAAGCACGGCGAAGTAAAAAGCCAAACAATCCAAGAAAAAAACCCACAAAACAAACCCCAAAGTCAGTGACAGCAGGATTTGTGAACACTTTGAGGTGCCAGTCCAGCCCTGCTCCCTCACGTTTTCATAAGACTGACAACCTTTAGCCAGTTTGTCTTAAATAAAGATACATAAAATGTACACATGGAACCTGAAATGCAGAATAGGATAAATTGTCTGTATTCAAGTACTGTTATAAGCAACATTACTACCACCATGCTAGTGATTTCCCAAGAAGATAGCTTTTGAGGATACAGAAACTGTCTTGCCTAAAGGAGGGAAGGAAATATATCTAACTTTGTACATATATGAAAAAAAAAAAACAAGACATGGATAGGTAACTTACCTATCTGTAGCTTCATTGTATCACAAATATCATTTCAAAAAGCACATATATTGTAACTGTCTCTAAATTAGAATTTCAGAGTAAGATGCTCTTCAACAGCTCAAGACATTTGGTTAGAAGCTTTCTCCCCCCCCCTTAATGAAGGTAAAACGTTAGCATTATAAATTGCAGCTTAGAGAAATCATATTCAGACTTTGAAAAAAAAAAAAAAGAAAAGAAAAAAGAGAGAGAGAAACTGTACGCACTAGATTAGCAGGGGTGGATCGTCTTGGTGAGAGTTGGGCTGCCAAAGCCTATTAAAGTAATTCACGTTTTATACATAGACATTACCATTTTCTCTGAACTATAACGTCCTTGGAGTATTACTCCACGGAGACATCCAAAATCCACTTTAGATGGGGCACAAAGGCACAGTTTGAGATTTACCTGTGTGACTTGTCTCGCAGGTGACAAGCATTAAGGAGGAAAATCTACACTTCTGTCAGATAAGGGGGAATTCTTGGTTCCTTAATTCACTTGGAAAGAAAGGATAATTACCTGGACTAAATTTCTGCGCCCATCTCAAATGGACTCCAGGGACAATCCTGCAGATTAATGCTCTAAGAACGTGAGATTCAGAAAGAGAACGTAGGGATGTATGAAATAGGATCTCTTTTAACAACCTGGATCAAAAACTGTATCCTGAATGGAGGGGAGGGAGAATCAGAGGAAGGGGCAAATCCAGCGCAGCATTAACGCGGTCTGCTGCCTCAGCAGAATCAGATTTGAATGCAATAACAACGATGGTTTTTAAAGGCTGACTTGTTTTTGTTGTTCCTGTGTTCTGATGGATTTGAGAAATTTCCGTGACCTGAATGCTTCAGGCAAGGTCCTCAGGTGATGTAAATCAGGATTGCCTCTACGGAACAAGGACAAATTCATCCCTTCCCACCTGCTATGGCTTTTCTGCTCATCTGCATTATCGTAATAATCGAGCGACGTTAATTAATTTTTTTTTTTCCCTGTGTTTTATGCCATGCTGACTCTGCCTCCTCCCTGCCTCGAGTTGTTTTCGTTTTGTTCTTTTTTGTTGTTGTTTCTGCTCTGTGTCTGCTAAGTAAATCTGTGGCATGTTACTTTAAAAATGAAATAAAGCTTGTGTTCATAGTGACAGTCAATAACACTACAGCATTATAATCAATTGCTATTTGTAGCAGCAGGACTAGCAGTGGGGGCAGATCAGTGCAAATTACTGTCACCGTGTGCTGTCGTGTAGTGCAGCCAGCCTGGATCACGTAAGACAAATGACACCATATTCAACGGGAGCAGACAGTACTTAGTCATACCTGTACAATGGCAGAGCGACGCGCGCCGGCTCCCGGTACAAGGGGAAAGCGGTTGTAAACCTCCAGAATTGATAGGGAGGAGAAATAAATTAATCCAGCAACGAGTTGCGCTGCTGAGATCTGAGTCTAAACGCTCCTGCTTTTGCAATGGGCTGGAGAACGGAGGATTACAAGTATCTGGGGATCTACAAAAAGGTTAGATGGCTTTTTAGTGAATGCCGGTGACGTCTCTGTTGTAGTCGAAACTGATGGTTTGTTCAGGCGCCTGCAAGCCATGGGGGTCTTCAGTTCAAAACACCTGTTAGGATCAATAATAATGCCAAAATGAAATATAATAGCTTCCCCCCAACCCCCTCTTTCTATAGAAGCAGGAGTGTTTGTTACTGCTATAGATCACAGCAATGTAATTTTTTGTCTGTGTTTCATTTCAGCAAAGAGATCCCGGCTCTGATCTCAGTAGGGGAGAGAGCTGTTATCTCAGAGCTGTGGCCTGGAAGCAGCAGGTCAAACAGGTAATTTTAAAGATGGAGCTACTCAATTCCTTGTGTTTTGGCCCCTTTGTCTATAGGAATTAGGCAATTTATTTGGAAATCTCAAGACTACCAATAAATGCAAATGGTGTTTACTGGGAAGAGGAGAAACTCGCTGTGGATCAAGACTGCATCCTTTGGAAAACAAAGCTTTGGCTACCAGAGCAGTGCATGCTTATGAAATAACAGCTGATTACCTGTCTAAAGGACTTCTTATTGATTTGGGGAGATGCAAGACAGACTGCACTGCAACATGTAGCCCTCCATTTAGCCAGGGAGCGCAGGGCAAGGAAAGGAAAAGCCACCTCTAGGACCCCCCACCTCCTAACGTGCTCCAGAAATGCATCTCCTGGCAAAAGGGTGATTCAGCAGCAGCGCCAATTCAAACACTGAGCTCACTTCTGGGACTGCTGCAAGGGATGACAATTTATTGCCCGTTTTAATGATACAGTTTGCGATATACATACTTGCCAACTGGGAACTGGAGTGAGATCAATGAGTTATTTTACATAGGTCCCCGTATTCTGGGCCAGAACGAAACTGTTGACCTAGAGGTGAAAGTCTCTAATTTTATTTCTAGTCCCTCTGAGTCATGTAGTCACCAGAAATAACACTGACAGCAATAAAACCGAGCAAACAAACAAAACTAAGCAAACATCAAATATTAAGGAAAAAGATTTTGCCAAAGAGGCTCAGCACACGTTTTGTGAGACTGCCTAATCTTTGACAGTGAAATCTGGAACAGAAAAACCCTTCTCTCCTGAAGCCCAGTATTTTTCTCTGCAGACAAATGTTTTATAATAAATATTTTTGTGCCCGTGGAGCTTTGTGCAAAGTTGGACATGATATTTTTGGCAATATCTGAATGTCAGTAGGAATCTGAGAAAGTGTCACACGCTGTACTCGAGCTGGCCGTTTGGCCAAAGCCACGGCTTTGAATTTGCACATCACATACACGATGGGCTGAGCAGAACAGATCCAGAGAAACGGGGACATTTCTTACGTTCAGCCTTCTGCGCAAGGAATCTGCCTCTAGTATCTGCTTTGATCCATGAGCTGAACTACAGAAGTCATCTGAAGTTGCAGTATCTCGCTTTACCTTTCTATTGCCAATTCTCTCTGCCTTTCCAAAACGGAGAAGTGATGTCCTTGTGTATTTTTAGAGCCAGCATTTTTCCTGTTTAGCAAGATCAGAATTACTGCTTCTTATTATTACTACTATTAATATTATGGATAATAATCATATTCATAAATTGATTTTTCACTACCCCTTTAGAGCTTCCAAAGGAAATTTCTGTGTCCATTCCTGGCTAACAAGCATACTAGTTCAGGAAAAATAATCTTCCACTCAAAGGTAGTTTAACTGCAAATAAGGACATTTTGGCTCAGAGATTACTAAGGAAAACTGTTTCATTTTGCATCCATAATTCCTATATTTAAATAGATGGGATTTTCCTTCAGAAAGATTTGAACTATGGAATTTTCCTTTGTTGGACAAGAATCAATAGAGTGTTTGCTGCTAATTAAACCAAATAAGTTAGCTGAAAGGAAAATGAGTTAATTTTGAAGGATCTTCCTAATAAAATAATAGTTCTGAGTACATGAAGAGAAGAGGATTTAATCTAATTTGATTTTTTTTTCTTAAATTTCAGGTTTTCTGCATCTGTCCCAAAAACTATTAGAGAACCAGTCCCTGTTGATATAAGTAAACTTTATGTGATCTGCATTTAGAATCTGAGTCGATGACCACTGCTGGCAATGGGGTTTGGATGAAACCTTTACAGTAAGTGTTTTTTAAGGTCTCAGGCAATGAAGATTCATCTCTGTAACACTCTGAGATCAACCACTAATTTCAGAAAACTAGCACGCATGCAACGAAAGCACCACATTCTGTAGTGACAAAATATTTTGCAGAAACAGGCCTGAGATGCTGTTAGTGGCTTGGTTTGACCTCATTTTGCTTTGCATGAACAAAAAATGTCAATGCTAGACACTGACAGTGGATTCCATAGCTTTAGAATTCGATATTAGTATGCTTTTTAAGGCACAAGAGAAGCGTGCATAACATCAAATGAATACACTGCCTTTTCCTTTGACTTTTTTCCATCTTGTTCTGATTGTAATACTGAAATATTGCAGGACACTCCAAAAACACTGAGTTTCTAATGTTGCTATACATTGTGTACCTATAAACACACATGAATTGATAATTATCTGGAAAAGCAAAAGCAAAAAAAAACCCAACAAAAACCACCAAAACTATTCTGTTTGAGAAAGACTTTAGATTTTTTTTTGTTTTGTTTTTCTGGGATCTGGGGAGTTTTAGCTGAGAGACTGGAGCTACAATGTTAACAAAAATCAATATACACTTTGCTGCAGTGGACAGTATCTTTTTAACCTAGGAGCCTAACCACCTGGATATCCAGCATAATATTATTCCTAACATTATAAAAAAATAAACTCTGTATTTTAATTAGCTTAAAAGGGTCAAATGGCAGAGAAAACATCACCTGTGATACAAAAACTCTGGCTATAGTAATGATACAGTGTGTAATTCAATATATCTGTTTAGATATTGACCTTCTGCATTATTAATGGCTTTGAAAAGGGTACTGCTGTCTCGCAACTCCTTAACAGGTGGAAGCCACTGGAAACCTAACATTTATTGGTTTCTATGTGCCAGATTACTTTCAAACTAAAAGCCAATGCAAATATGCAGCCTGAATTTAATAGGGAGTCCTGATTTTTGTAGATTGTTGGGGTTTCTTTGCCTAAAGCTTCTTCTTTAATTCTCCCCCCCCCCCCCAAAAAAAAAGGTATTATTGTGACAGAAGGATTTAATTTCCATTAAATGTGTGTCATTTCTTGCTACTTAAAGAAGTTCATTTTGAAAGACCCTTCTGAATAAACCTTCAGCTTCAAATCCTAGTCTGTTTCAATGAGTTCTTTGGTGAACCAAAGTGCCTATTATATACCTTGTATTATTTGATAGTCATCTGAATCCCTAATTTCAGAGCTGTAATCACAATAAAAATATTATCTTTTCTTTATATTCACCTTTAAACAATCCATCTATGTTAGGTACTACTCTTACACGTGATCTCAAAGCAGAGCAGAGGGCCTCCCACAGTAAAAACACACAAAAAATTCTATACAAGTAAATTTTAGTGTTGGTCTTACATTGTTTTGCCTCCCACCGATAATTTAGTTGTGTTTTATCAATGAAAGAAAAAATATTCAGACAGCACAAGGTTTGCCTCGTTGGATATTAACTTGTGCATTTTGTTTATTTATTTTCAGAATGCTGTTTTGATTAATTTATATATATTAAAAAAATGTATTTAATTTCTTCCAGTATTTGTAAAAACATTTATCAGTTGAGTTATATTTGAAGATCTGATTTTCCCCCAACATTTATCAGTTCTATAATAGAGAAAAACAAAATGATCGTAAGAACATAATTCTTATTTTTGTTTCCTGTGGAAAAATCAGCTAAATATAAATCAATAGTTTACCGAATAACTTGTGAATATTTCCCCTGGCTAAACAGGGCCAGATCCTGTGTGACTTTCAACATAGCAGAAAGAATTTATGTGCAAATCAACCATCAAGCAGAAAACAACAGTAGAGACAAGAGAAAAAAAAAAAAACAACCCTCAAATAAAAGAACAAATTTTAAATTATTAGAACTCAAAATTCCAAAATACTGTAAGAAAGTCTGCAATACAAATCTATCTGTATATCTTTTTCTATGGTCCTTTTACTGAAATTTTTTAAAGGCAAATGGACTACACGTATTAGGAGAAATCATAAAAAATAGTTAAGACCTCATTTGTAATATCACAAAATATTAGCATTTCCCTTTATTCTAATTGTCAATCCATTTATATATATTATGTTATATCCAATGCACAGCGATGTTTAACTGATTTGGAAATGCTGACCTAAAATCAGGAAACAGTTAAAAAGGAATTTTAAATTCTTTTAAAATATTTGTTCTAATTTTAAAAACCTGTTTGTAATTATTTTTGTTTCCCTAGGAAGTGAATTTATATATTATATGTGTCGAGGTGTTCTTCTCACCCAGGGACAGCAAAAGCATACTGTGGAAATATCAAATTTGAGTCAGCTTTTAGTAATTTTTATATTGTGGTGTCATTAGTATTTCATTACCATCACTTCCTACAAAAGACCCTAGAAGATACTTCAGTAAGACAAGTCAAACATGTAACTTGTCAGCTGTGGATCTTTTCTTCATCACAGATTTAACTTGTTAGTTGATCCAGGTCCCAACATGATGTGCCTTACATAGTATGGAGAAGTCCTTTTTTGGTGGCATTAGGTTTTCATGGACCCGACTTGTTTCTATCCTTCGAGTCAAGTGGAATCAAGGGGGTAGATATTCTTTGATCTGTTCTGACATAGGAAAGAAGATCTTTTTCCTTCTCGGGTTGGAGGTGTAGAAGGAAATCTGAGCTTGGAGGTACAAAGGGCTCTCCTACCCTTAGGTTTTCTCACGGGAAGCTGCTTCAGCCTTTTGGCCAAGGAATTCCTAAGTTCATCGCAACCAAGAATTCATCTGCAAATATTCTCATCCTTCCCAAATGAGATAGAATTGTCAACTGAGCTGTAAACCACCGGCAACCTCTTGAACTTCAGCTACTTTTAAAGCACAACTACATTAAGGTTCTGACTTCTATTTTTTTTTTTTTTTAAGACAAGTTTGTGTTGCCAACCAAACACAAGAATAACATGATAAAATGCATTCATCTGTTGTCCTTCAGTAAACCATAGTGTAATGCTGACAGAGTTAGAAGAAAGCCTACTGTGATGGGCTTTTGGATTCAAGAGCTCTAGATAAACACACAGATTTCTGACTGTCTCTCCAAAATAAATCTGAACTCTGACCTTATTTAGTGTTTCATAGATGTGGATTGTTTTGGGTTTTTTTGTTTTATTTAATTTTTTTTCCGGAAGAGCCAAATCATAGCATCTTACTTCTAGGTTGATTGAGACATGGGTTATGATTTGCTGATCACACAGAATTGGCACCAGCACAGCACTTGCTCGCATTTCCAAGAGGCGTGACTGAAAACATGTAACAGAATTTGACTCAGTAAAAATATAGTCACTGGTGTTAAAATGATGATTCTTGTTTTCTTGTAGTGCCATGTGTTCCAACATAATGATTAAGGGTGAGTTATTGCTGCTGAGAGAAGCACTGTCTGGTGACTCACTGAAGTCTCTGGCCTGGGCTTCAACAGAGAAGTTCTGTCATCAGATCAGGAACAACTTTTTGTTTCACTTGCAACATGCTGACTGGACTGAAACTCTTTGAACAATGCATGTAAATATACCCAAAGATAGATGCAACATTATATTCAAAATGAACGGTTCATTTGTCAAACCGAGCTTTAGCAAGAATCCTGATGTCACGAGTGAAGGCAGTGGGCCGGGAGTCAGGAGGTCTGGGTTGATATCCAGGCTTTGCCAGATTCTGTGTCACAGCAGACACGAACTTTCAAAGTTCCCTGAACCACCCGCTTTCTAATCCTGTATGAAAATTTGCCTCCATATCTTACTTGTCACTTTTAATGTCATCTATAATATTGCATTGATTTATGAGTAGTATGAAACCACTGATGCTTCATTTCTGGCACACCTTCTATGTGTGTAGTGCTTAAAACAACTAAATTTTCGCCTTTGCCTGCAACCTCATAAGTACACTAGTCAACACCAAGAAGTAGGAAGGGAAAGCAGGACCTGCTAGACACAGCTGCAGTCCTAATTCTGTGAACCTACATGGATTTACCATAGAATCATAGAATAGTTTTTGTTAGAAGAGAATTTTAACATCATCGAGTCTAACGACTAACCCGGCACTGCCAGGTCACCACTAAACCATGTCCCTCAGAACCACATTTACAGGGCTGTTCAATCCCTCCAGGGATGGGGACTCTACCACTGCCCTGGGCAGCCTGGACCAGGCATGGACAACCCTTTCGGGGAAGAAACTTTTTCTGATATCTTATCTAAACTTCTCCCGGTGGCAGGAGCTGTCAGAGCCAGAAGGTCTCCCCTCAGCCTCCTCCTCTCCAGGCTGAACAAGCCCAGGTCCCTCAGCTGCTCCTTACCAGAATTGTGCTCTAGACACTTCCCCAGCTTCGTTGCCCTTCTCTGGCCAAGCTCCAGCCCCTCAATGTCATTCTGGGAGTGAGGGGCCCAAAACTGACCCCAGGATTTAAGGGGCAGCCTCCCCAGTGCTGAGTGCAGGGGGAGTTGGGGTTACGGCTTTGATACAATGGATCTGGTATGGTGCTTTCATTCAAAACAAGAGATGATGAAAGCAAATGATCTGCCTCTTCCCTTTTCAAACCCAAGCAGTCAGGATGTCTTCCCTGCGCTCAGGAGCTATAGGACGTGGCAGAGGAGGAGAGCAGAGCCATTTCATGACTCATGGGATCATGGCTGGTAAGAGCAAGGGCAGGAGCCTGTTTCTGTGTCTCCTAATGTCCAGAGACAGGAATAGGAGGAGACGGCAGAAGAATATTCCGTACCCTTATAAAATGGAGTAATAATGACTGACATTTAAATCACTCCCCCCGGCAATACGAGAATGATGAAGTACTTGGGGGTCAGATTCTGCCAGTGGTATCCAGTACCAGAAAGGTGGTGCTCAGCAGGAGGAGATCTTTTTTCAGCATCTCCGTGTTAGAGAGATGCTGCTCCTAAGTGCCTTTCCCAGTGCCCCCCGAGGAATATCTGACTACCTCGGCACTTTGCAGTGCCGTCAGCAACGGCCACTCGAGCATTGCACCTCTCCTCGCCGGCTCCCTCCATGCCCCGTGAGGCTGTCGCTGCAAAAGCCATAATTTAGCCTTTAATATTTTGATACTTAATGTGACGGATTTCCCTTTTAGTGCACATTGATTTGCTCTGATCGAGGCATGCAGCCGTGCAGGTTTCCCGCATTTCAGATGATTTTTAGTATAAAACATGCAAATCCCACAGTGCATCCCCCTGTTTCTTTGGCATTATGTCTGCAGAACAGTGTCACGAACGATGACATCTCTTCACAGAAAAACAGAGAAATATCTTTTGCAGGCTGCGAGATTTCTAACGAAAGCTTCCCTGTGACATGAGCTGTTGAACTGTCTCCGTAGAGTTCTGATTTAATTTGAACTCTTCCTGCCACTCCATCATAAACAACACCATCCGAAATGCGAGGCAATAATTAAATTTCACCGGGAAATAATAATTAATAAGGGCACAAGTGAGCTGCCTCTTCATTTAAAAAATATTTCCTTGCCATTTATGTTTGGTGCTTCTGAATAGCCCATGAGTTGGGAAGATTAGCAAATTATATTGAAGTCTCCCACTTCAGAGGTATTATCAGTGGAAGGACTCTCACACAGTTTTACAATTGTGTATTTTTAAAATGAGATATGAAATTGTTATCTTCTTATCTAAAATATTCTCTTTGAACTAGATGGCTTTCAAATTTCTTAATAAGATGGTGCTATTTTGAAATAGAACTCAAGCCAGCCCCTGTATCAAACCTATAGACTGAACATGTTTAAAAAAAAAAATTAAGAAATTAATAATCAAAGACAGAAAAGGCTTAAGAGGACGATCTGGCTTCAACATGAAGAAGCATAATAATGTATTTTCAAAATCTCTGTGGTTTGGATTTATACCAGACCTTCTTATGGTAGGATAAATATATGATCCCCTTTTTCAAAATATATTCTGATAGCTAAAATATATTTAAGTTGCCCTCTGTCCTTCTCTCTTGCAGGAGCCGTGTGATTGCCCATAGAATATGGGCTATACACATGCATATTTATTCAAATTTCTTTTTCTTTTAGACATTCCTGCAGCTCTTTTGTTGGCCAACTGTAAACTGATCACTTACAATTGTACTTGAGTGTTTAGTGACCAGAAAATGTACAAATGCTGCTGCTGCCAGAGTGACTGAAAGTGCACAAGCAGATTGAGGGAAATACTACAGGCAAAAATTAGCCATCATTAGTTACCCCTGCTAATATTGCAGAAAATTGAAATGCTTGCCTCACTGAGAATTGAAGAGCATTTCTGAAGTTTACCCAGAACAAAATATCTGACTTTTAAATACAAATAAGATATAAAGTGTTGCCATGCATTGTTGTGCTGCACATTAGCAGTTTGTAGGCAAATCTGCTAAAGCCCCTTCATGGGAATCAATCCCAGCTCAGTGCAGCCCCCTTAATTATAATTTTAACAGCTTCAGATGACAGGGTTTTTTTTTGGGTGCGGGGGGAGGGGGCAGAGAGAACAAACTGGGTCTCTGCTTACAATGACACACATAGGACCATAAGTGTTAGACAAAGGCCAAGAACGTTGCAGAGGACAGACTGCCAGAGACACAGCCTCAACGTAAGGAATGTTGGTTGGTTCTGTTTGTGGTTTGGTTTTATTTTTATCCCTTAGAAAACACATTAGTAAGTGTAAAATGCGGTAATAATAATCCAAAATACCTTTGCCCTCATAAAAGAACATAAACTGTGTCACTTTTCGTTGTTAGGCTATGATCTGTATTTTACATTTCTAACTATTTCTTGGAAGAGACAAATTTCCATGCAAGAGGACGCAGCGCAGCAGCTAATTCTAGTTCTGTTTTTTAAATCTAAGGAGATGCCCTTCTGAAAGTGTCCTAATTTCTTACTGCTTCTTAGCTTTTTGAGCTCTCCTTTCCACATCTTCACCGACTTCATCGTAAACCTTATTCCCAAAGTATTTTGGTTTTGTTCCCCCCCTCCCCCCATGGTTTGTCTCAGGAAAAAAAAACAAAAAACAAACAAATAAACAAACAACTTTTTGGTGCTGTGCTATGGTAACCTTCTGCTGACATTTTGGGTATTCATTTTCACGGATGACCTTACTGTCGATATCTCTGTCAAGCGCGTTTCGGCAGCACCTGTTCCAAGCGCTACGGGCTTCCATGCACATGTGGCACCATATTGGAATGATGCAGTTCATTTGACATAAGGCAAGTAGGTAGCATACGTGTTGCCCAACATATTTAAATGGCATTATAGTTTGATCAAGGAAAGCTTTCAAAATATTTTGCACAACATAGAGGTTTAGGCAGGATAACAGAAAATGCAAGGGTTCGTTTTGGATCCTCATTACCAAAACCAATCAAGCAAGGAGATAACATAGGAAAAAACAAAAAAAAAAACCCTTCCCTTCCCTTTTCTTTTCTTTTTTTTTTTTTTAAAGATAATGACATCATACAGAAGAAATGATTAATAATTAACCACAGAGACGACACCTTCTTTACAGTCCATATGAAATGTAAAACACACAGCAATGCTGGTATTTCTGAAGCTGTTACACTTCTTGGGAAAAATTAAAATGCCTAGAACTAAGTACCTCCCCAAATTCCAAGCTTTCAGAACAGGTACAAGGAATTGCTAAAATAATCTGAAGAAACAAAAAGCTGAACCCATATATCAAAGCTCATACATCTTACATGTTCTCTTGTCTCTTCTTATTTATATTAGGATTTCAGCACCTGACCGTATAACCAGTGCATTTTTTATCTCTCTCTCACATTACAAAGATTTTTATTATTTTTTGCAACACGAGCAGAGACTTATGATTATTATTTCTATTAAGCATCGATTTGGAAATGCAGAAAAAAGAAATATTAAGACAATCCACTTTAATCTTGCCTCCAAAGGTAGAGTGCCCAAATTGGTAGCCTTTCGTAAATATACAGTACCCACTTTCACTGAGTCAAATTAATAGCTGATGTTCCACAAATCACAGGGAACTATTTGTATATAATTTTAAGACATCAGGTAAGACCAAGTGATAAATTAGGTAACCACAAAACAAACAAACAAACCAACCAAACCACCTCATAATTAAGATAAAGAACCAAGGCAAATACAGTGCTGAGGAGTATTTTCACCCCTATAAACTGTGTCTTTTACACTATTACACCTGGGCAGCTATAACAGTATAGCTACTAAAAGGAAGGAAACACTGTGTAGTTCTGTGTTTAATATTTATAACTGGAAACCAGAGTGTAACGACTCTGAGACTTGCAGAAAATACTATATTGTGGAAAGCATTTTTTTATAGTAATTTCATCCCAGGGTGTCTTTAGAAAACTAGCAACACAATGAGCAGAACTAATCCTGTCTTGCTATTGCTTCAAACTCACCTCTGTGGCCACTCGGACTCTGCTTCACATCTTTATACCGAGTTTGTCTCTGACCTGAAATAACAAAGCCATGAACTGTTAACTGGAGGGGGAAACCTCAGGCATTCAACTTTTAATCTTCCAGCCTGGCAGTTCTTATCCTGTCAATAATAAACACGTTTGTGAGACGTGCCTTGTGCAGGCTTGTGTAGGCATCTATACATTCCTAAAAGATATATTAACACAGGGTTATTAATGACCAATAATTCTATGTGACCTCAATATTGTTATTAAAAGGGTAGAAAAGGAAAGGAAAAAAAAAAAAGAAAAAGAAAGAAAGAAAAATTAAAAAGACCAGACCTCACTTATATAGAGATAAAAGTCAGAGATGTATTCACCAGTTGAAGGAGGAGAATGTGTAGAAGTGCAGAGTGGGTGGCACTCTTTCTGGTGTGGTTATATTATTGTGGTATTAAATCTAGTTATATCATCACTTTCTCACTACCCAGGAGCAGGACAGATGGGGAAACGTGGTGGGAGGGCACCAGGAATAACGTTGGCGTGCTTTCATGGTGCGAGGTGAGGAAAGAGGACTGAGCTCCCGGCAGGTGAGCAGAAGAGAAGTCGTCACTGGAGGGATGGCAAGGGGTGCCTTCAGGCACCTTTCCCCAAGAATTTCCACAGTGGCCATGTGGTTTCCCCTGCGATGCCACCCAGCCGCTGAACCTCTCCATGGCCCCTCACGGAGGATGTACTCTGCAAGGTTAATTTGTTCATGCTTCCTCTATATGCTTGTTAATCTCCAGTGTGATTCCCCTGGGGGTAGAGCATAAGAACTGATAGGGGGTTTTTTTATGCACAGCTCTCTACAGGGTTGGATTCATCTCCTGCATCCCAGAAGTGATTGAAATGAAAGGGCTGAGCCTAAAAAAAAACCACTTTCTCGACCCATTCCTTTGGAAAAGGTCTTTGCTATGATGTCCTGGGAAACTATGCCTATGTTTTATAGGAAAAAAAAAATAGGGAGAGAAATGGCCAAAGGCCCTTGAATCTACACTAACAGTCTTATTGAAGTCAACTGTCTGAAGGATGCCAAGTCAAATTGTGTTATTGTCCGCAGACCCTACTTCAACCAGCCTTTTTTGAAGATGCACTTTTCAAGACACTTTTCAAAACAAGCAACAATTAGACTAAATCAGCTTAATCTCACAGATACACACAGCTTTGGTCTGAACTACAGATAAAACTGAGCTGATAGGTGTTGAGGATGTACCGTAGTATTAATACGTGGCACAGGACTGCACAGCTTCACAGGAAAGTTACTGTAATTGGGATTTTTATCCCCTGGAAGTCAGAAAAAATTATTGACAGTTTCTGGGTCCTAAATGCATCACCGTTTCAAGTAAAATAACAAGCTTTGCCTCGGGCTGTAGTTCATGCTATGTGATCACTTGATACTTTCTCTATGTGGCTTCCCATCGTAAGAGAGAAAGGGAGAGAGACAGAAAGGAGCCTCCGTCGAAAGAGGAGGGGGTCCACAGATCACTTCACAAGCAATTATTATTTTTATTATATTATTTCAACATCATGATAATTAATGACTGAACTTCCAAAGATGTTTGTGTGAATTCAGTGTGCTGATAAGAATGGCTGCATAGTGGGTGATTTATATTTGTTTCTGATTTTTTGCCTGGGCGCTTAGCAGCAGATTGCTGTTCTGTAACTGCATTACTGTGGGGTAACTGGAAATGTTTTACAGGCAAGTTCTGCCATTTAGCATACAACTGTAATATGGTTCTATTATCCATTTTCAATCAATATTTAACCTTTTCAATAAACAACTTAAGTGTACTAAGCCAGGAGGAGGAAAGCTAATTGCCACATGATATATTTGGTTTCCAGGTATACTCAGCTGGCTAAAGTAAAGTTAATTAGGTTATAGGTAGCACAGCAGCATTTAGAAAAATATATCTTCTGCCTCATAAACCTTTTGTTCAGTCAATAGCATCAACAAATACTTGCGGATGATGCCTGTAACATGATGACCATGACTTGAAAACCTGGACCATGCATTTTACCCTTGCAAATGGCATATGTTACCAAATGGTTTTATGGTAAATGATGGAGGTGGGTGGGTGGACAGCACAGGTCTCCACACCCAGCTTTGTGTTTAGGCTCAGGGTTACATTTGTGAGCCCAGCTGTAGGAAAGACAACTCCTTGGAAAAGGGTTACTCTATAATGTGTAGCAGAAACTTTTTTTTTTTTTTTTTTTTTTCAGAAGATAGAAAATAAGAAATTAAGAGGCTTTATTGTTACACTATAAAAAGCTCATTGTTTATGGTAACTTCACTGAAGCAGTATCAGCTTGAAAATACTATTGTTTATAATTAAAGGATGCTATTGTCCACTGTTCATATATGATTGCAGTTCCATTGCACCCTTCAGAAACCTTTCTGCTTTGCTATGGCAATGCACAAACTAACAAATAACTTATGTACAGGCTCTTGAAAACCTCCTGTTTCACTGGTAATCATAACTGTCTCTTAGATAAGGGTAAGTAGCTATTTTTAAAGGAGAAAAAGACAATTTAGAATTCACAATGTCAGCGTTAATGAAAAAGAAATGAAAAAGGACATTTTAAAACAAAGGAAAGTCTGCTTAGAAATTGTTTCCATAGAGCTATTCTATCAGCACTTCATCATTTGTAGATACTTATTTTGTATTTGTTCATCTGATACGGTTCTCACTACAACAAGAATTACAGATGATTTTCCAATTGTTTTTTTTAAAACGTACTGCTAAAAAAAACACACAAAACCCCAGGAAAAAATATCATTCCAATGACCAATTATAAAATCTTGATATGAACACCTATCTTTACTCAGGCAAGCAGTCTTGTTCAGCAAAGAATGAATGATTACTGCCCATTTAACTGACAGGAGTCTTTCCCTGGATCAAGCTTTAAATCCCTTGCTTCTTTGCCATAGTGAATGCTGCATAATGGGGATTCCAGTGAAGTCAAATGGCAAGCCACGCAGTGATTTCAATGAGACCAGAATGATCAACACTGATCTTTATTATTTGAGGGTAATAATGTACCACTCTGCATTACCAAAAGTAGCTGCTCTGAATATGCTATAGTTTCAAGAAGACTGAACGAATGCATGTGTCTTCATGAATGGCGATTAAAAAAAAAATGCAAATCTTCTTACATCTTTTCTTCCTGACATTAGGTCATTGCTTTATGGCCTTCTTTTCATTTGCACATCCATAGTAATTTCTATTTTGGGACACTATTGAAAATATGAGATTCACTGGGTCCAAATAGACATTCTTATAATAAGCAGATTGTACTGAGCTACAAAAGCTGCAGTATAATAAAACAAATTGTATGAATGTGAGAAGAATGTGTAAGAAGTTTCATCATAAAAAAATGACCAATAACATTAAGATGTTTTGTATGAGGAAAACACTCCAAGCACTGTTCTTTGTTGCTGTATAAAAAGCCTTTTTTTTTTTTGCAACGGCTGTTCCTTGACACAGAGTCTTTATATGTGAAGTAATTTATTGCCATACCTGTAACTGAAATAATGACTAAATCATTTTAAAAAAAGTCTCATAGCTCCAACAGAGTAAATCTTCTACAACTTGCTGCAGTGCTAATCGTAAGCATGTTATACAGTAAGTTTGCCTGAAGCTAAGTTAAGCAGGCAGATTAGGACTGTAATATAGTATCAGGGCTCATAAATCAAGTGTGCTTGCAGATTTTCTTTCACTTACTGCTCCTTCTTACAGTTCAGACAAGTCATAATTACACATCAGTAGGCATTGTGAACAGAGGAATGAGCTACAACATAACGCACAATAAACCCTGTCATATAAAAGCAAACTGGATAAAATAACAGAAGCAATACTCCATTTTACAACATCACACTAAAGAATTACACCGTGCCATTGTGTAATATTCTGATCAATCAAGAGCCCATCCACAATTGACAGTCCCAGTAGGCTAAAATTTACTATTCAAAGATATTTTCCATTTGTATTTATTATTATGATGATTATGATTATTATTATTATTATATATGGTGAATGAGAACTTAAAGAAGCCAGAGGTTCAAAATAAAAACTGATCAGTGCAAAATACAATTAAACATATTTTTCTAAAGCTTTACTGTGCATGCAATCTTTTGACAAATAATAATGGGGGCGAGGTAAATGATTTTTCATTCATATTTTGTTAGCATTATGACACCAAGCACAGGTACTGTGCTCTCTTAAACCAAAGCCATGCTGACTGATGTCTCCTAGTTATTTCAAGGCTTAGACTGAGATCAAAGGTGCAATGGCTTTAGCTTATGACATTAGCGGAACACTGAAAATGGGATTTGATGCAATGAGAAAATATTGGTTATTTTAAGTCTAATAAAGTACTTTCAAAAGAAGCAGGAGGCAGCAGGTAAATAGCAAGCACTGCATAGAGGCACAAGGCTTTATGGGGTTCCTGCTTTCTCCCCTCGAAAATTATCCTACATTTCCACATTTTGTACAAAGAGAGCAGGCAGCTGCCCCTAATTTCACTCATGTAAGGCTTTTTTTTGTTGCCAGATAACTTGTATTGCTGCCCTGAACTTTGTCTTTTGCTCTATTCCACCTCCTGATAATTTCTCCATGTGTGATTACAATCAAATCCCCATGTTTGTGGGGAAAAGCGTCCTAGATTTGTGCACACGGAGGTACATGGAGACACTACTGCTGCCTCCAGAAAGGTTCCCTGGCTGGATCTTGTCACCCCTTCAAAACTGCAAAGATAGGAATCCCGAGGAAGTTACAAGGTGTTACATGATTTTAACTTTTCCATCTCTCCATTGTAAAATATATTGTTCATGTTTTGGATATGTTTACGGAGTACAGTGCTTTAAAAAGCTCTGCAATGCCAAGCTCCTCGTGTGCCCTCTTCACCTGACAAACCCATCTGCACTTCATGGAAACTGCCTGAGACACTCAAAGCGAGTTGCTCATAGAAAGCAGGCTACCTTTCTCTGTTGTTGTTCTCTGGGATCCACCTCACTGAGAAAGCCTTGAGTTTTTTGAGCGGAGAAGGGGTAAGCATTTCAAATAAATTTTAAGAGTGGAGTGAGAAAATACAGGCTTAATCAGGGCATTTTTTATGCACATTCATTTTTCTTTCTAAAACGCCTTAGTTAATTTAGAGAACACAAGTTTCTGAACACAGTGCACTTCTGTGTCCTCACCATCCTTCTAAGGCTGGCCTTGCTCTGCATGTTAACCAAGCAATGCTTTGATCTTCTAACCTTCTCAGCTCTCTTGCCTCTGGAAGTGTAATAGCAATGCTTTCATTACAGGCCATTTCTCTGCAAATGAGCCTCTGCCGCTGCTCTCTTGCTGCCTGTCCACAGGACAGTGACCACACTGGTGGCAAGTCCACCTTCTGCATTAGAGGCATTAGTTTTTTAGAGGCTTCAACTGCTCCGTCAAAGCTTCCTGTGCATCTCCCTCCATCAGATGTCAAACTCATGACAGTGAATTAATGGTCTCGCACAGCGAGAAGGCAGAAGAGCACTGTGATATTCATAAACCGAAGGAAAATTCATATATTCATAAGTAAATTGCCTCAAAGGATCAGGCTGTTTTCCCTCTAATATCTTCCTAATTTGTAAGATGTAGGTAGAACATCCTATTCAATCAAAATTATTAAACACTATTCATTATTTTTGTAATTAT